>OX457025.1:45000036-45180844 GCA_949752745.1 Protula sp. h YS-2021
GAGGAGGGCGAGGTGAAGCAGGGCCCCGCCGCCGAGGTACAGGTAGAGTCTGTACTCCTCGTGCCACTGCTTTCCCTCTTGGCTCGGGGTCTTAGTCTCGACCTCCCCCCCCCCCCCCCCCCCACCCCGTCACCTCCCAGAAAGAGTACAAGCACTTACAGACAATAGCGAGGAGGGGCGAGGAGAAGCAGGGCCCCGCCGCCGAGGTACAGGTAGAGTCTGTACTCCTCATGCCACTGCTTTCCCTCTTGGCTCGGGGTCTTGGTCTCGACCTCGAACCAGCCCCACCCCCGTCAACTCCCAGAAAGCATGCAAGCACTTACAGACTATAGCGAGGAGGGCGAGGAGCACCAGAGCACCACCGCCGAGGTACAGGTAGAGTCTGTACTCCTCGTGCCACTGCTTTCCCTCTTTCTTCTTCTTTGACGACTGCGCGTTTGAATTTCCTCCATTCCCTGAAACATACAAATATAACCGTATTTAAATGTGATATGAGACTAAAAAATAATGTGCTGTCAATATAACATTCCTCTTTTGGACAGCGAAAATATTCAATGCTGCAAACCAAACATAAACGTTAACTTTACTATGTTTAGTATGTTATAAACGTTAACGTTGACTTAATTACCGCCATTTGTGGTTGCTTGTGTTGATTCCGTCGATCCGGGTGTTGTTGTGTACACGCCCAGTACGACATCAGTACACCAGTCCTCAGTAAGTACTGCGTCATCAACGCACAGGACACACTGATCTGGCGCTATGGAGCTAGGGCACTGGCAGCCATCTCCCAGGCAACACGCACAGCTCTCGGCTACCACCGGATTGCCGGATTCATCAAGGGCGCCGGTAGTACCGCCATCCGTGCAGTTACACCCGTCTGTCGCTACCGTCCAATAGTTTATGTCGTTTGGGGCTGCAGCAATATAAAGGCTGAAGAATTTACTGTGCATACACACGCATGGAGAAAATCTGTATTTTCATTGTGAATTCCCAGGAAGTCAAGAACGACTCAGTGCACAATAAACTACAAAACATCTATTTGAGTTGAAGATATTACAAAATAACTAATCAGCCTTTGTGATTCGTAATTGTGAACACACTTAACGGTTAACGGCTATGAAGTATACTATATTCGGGATGTCATTTATCGACTATGCTGTTTATATATTTTGACTGTAAAATTGTTTTATTTTAAACAGAAATAATCGTTTTTCCAGTATCATAATATAGTTTGAAGAAGACCTTGTAGAGGAGTGATTTGATCCACTGCGCTTACCGTACTGGCAGAGGTCGCCACCATAATGTTCGGGGCACGAGCAGTTATAGCTGTTGTAAAGATCTATACATGTAAAGTAGTACCAGCACGGAGCAGACTCGCATTCATCAACATCAGTAGGGTAGAAACGGGGGTTTCACGCCACTGACAAGTAGTTAAGAAAAATGATAGTAGTTAAAAAAAAGAGAGTTCCGAAACACCCTGAGTAGTATGAAAAGAAGAGTTCTACCGCACTTTGTGACGTCATACTGTCTGGAAGTGACGTCATGTCTGGAAGTGACGTCATACTGTCTGGACCGGAAGTGACGTCATAGGCGTGGTCATGGCAACGAAGTAAACATGCCGCCATTGTAACTGTGTAAAAAGTGAAAAATTTGGGATAACTTTCGTTATACTTGGTCGATTTACATGAAAATTTCACTGTTTGATTCAGTTTTATATCTAGTTTTGTTATAAAGTGGTCACAGGCTATTTGCGCAGCTGGCTGTATGCATAATTTGACATTTGCCATTTTAACTTTTTAAAAAGTGGGAAAAGTGTGATAACTTTCGTTATGGTTGACCGATTTGCATGAAAATTTAACCGTTGGATTCAGTTTGATGTCTTAGTTTTACAGTAGTTTGTGCATAGGTGGGTTGTTGGAATGGCGCGCGCCCACCATTCAAACATGTGTTTGAATAAGTTTTACGTCAAACTATTGTTCAACAAGTTGTTTAGCAATTGTACAACAATTGTTCAACAAGCTGTTGTTGAACATGTTCAACATGTTGTTGAACATGTTCAACATGTTCAACATGTTCAACAACATGTTCAACATGTTCAACAACATGTTCAACATGTTCAACAACATGTTCAACATGTTCAACAACATGTTCAACAAGTTGAACATGTTCAACATGTTCAACATGTTGTTGCACAAGTTTAACATGTTCAACATGTTCAACATGTTGAACATGTTCAACTTGTTCAACAACATGCTGTTTAACAAATTGTTCAACAAGTTGTAGTTCAAGCAAAGAAAAAACAAGACATATGTTGAATAGGTTTATTAATACATTTAAATACACTTAAATACACTTTAATATATACAGCTTAAATCTATAACAATATTATAACATTTATTGATTTACAAAGTCTTTATTATAATGTTTAGTCAAATAAGTCTATTTTTCTTCATCTGCTTCACTCTGTTCACTGGCATCCATATCACTTTCTCCGTCACTGCTTTCATCTTCCTCCTCCTCATCTAGAAGCTCTTCAAAGAATGCATCGTTTCTTCTTATAGCCGCCTTTAGTGCCTTTGAATCAGCAATTTTTACAAGTTTGGCATTTTTGACGAGTTACACACCATATTTTGATTACATCTAAGTAGCATAAAAGGAAGAGTGAGACATGCGCCTGTTCCAATGACGTCATTGTGACGTCATAATGATGACGTAATAATGACGTCATAATGATGACGTCATAATGACGTCATGACGTTAAACTCCCCTAGGCATAGACAACATGTTCAACAACATGTTCAACAACATGTTCAACAACATGTTCAACAACATGTTGAACATGTTCAACATGTTGTTCAACAAGTTGTATATAAGGCTATGTTTAAAGGCTATTTCATCATTTGAAAAGTGCATGTTGAACCGAAAGGATGTATAAATGCAACATTTGTTTGAAATCTTACAATTGGCCACAAAGTCTTAAAAGGCACTTAAAGAATGCTCACACTTCAGAAGAAGAAGAATTGGAGATAGATGTGGAAAACCCTGTAAAACCACCTATCACTGAAACTTTAGATGAGTCTTCTATGGAAAGTCAAAGCGTCAACATGACTGAAAAGAATGCACATGCTTGTACAGAATGTGGTGCGTTATACAACAGTCAAGAAGCTTTGTTCAAACATATGGAACATTGTGTTGAGGGGGATGATGACGGCAGCTCTGAAAGTGAGTCAGAAACAGACTCTGAAAGTGAGTCAGAAACAGACTCTGTTTGGTATGATATGGTTCAAGAAGTCTACGATGAATATGATAAGAAATTTCAAGAAAAGGTTTCAGAATATGAAGAACAAGGGCTTGAAGATGCGCGTGAAATAGCAAGTGATGACTTTCGACCACTTCATAAGCGTCGACTTAAACAACTGTTTATGAGACTATTCAAATATGCACAACGTCTACAACAAAACGAACATTATGAAACCATTTTAGAAGACTTCAATTACTTTGTTGATGAAAAACATTACGAGTATTCAAAGGCACTAAAGGCGGCTATAAGAAGAAACGATGCATTCTTTGAAGAGCTTCTAGATGAGGAGGAGGAAGATGAAAGCAGTGACGGAGAAAGTGATATGGATGCCAGTGAACAGAGTGAAGCAGATGAAGAAAAATAGACTTATTTGACTAAACATTATAATAAAGACTTTGTAAATCAATAAATGTTATAATATTGTTATAGATTTATGCTGTATATATTAAAGTGTATTTAAGTGTATTTAAATGTATTAATAAACCTATTCAACATATGTCTTGTTTTTTCTTTGCTTGAACTACAACTTGTTGAACAATTTGTTAAACAGCATGTTGTTGAACAAGTTGAACATGTTCAACATGTTCAACATGTTGAACATGTTCAACTTGTGCAACAACATGTTCAACTTGTTGAACATGTTGTTGAACATGTTGAACATGTTGTTGAACATGTTGAACATGTTGTTGAACATGTTGAACATGTTCAACTTGTTGAACATGTTGTTGGACATGTTGAACATGTTGAACATGTTCAACAACATGTTGAACATGTTCAACAACAGCTTGTTGAACAATTGTTGTACAATTGCTAAACAACTTGTTGAACAATAGTTTGACGTAAAACTTATTCAAACACATGTTTGAATGGTGGGCGCGCGCCATTCCAACAACCCACCTATGCACAAACTACTGTAAAACTAAGACATCAAACTGAATCCAACGGTTAAATTTTCATGCAAATCGGTCAACCATAACGAAAGTTATCACACTTTTCCCACTTTTTAAAAAGTTAAAATGGCAAATGTCAAATTATGCATACAGCCAGCTGCGCAAATAGCCTGTGACCACTTTATAACAAAACTAGATATAAAACTGAATCAAACAGTGAAATTTTCATGTAAATCGACCAAGTATAACGAAAGTTATCCCAAATTTTTCACTTTTTACACAGTTACAATGGCGGCATGTTTACTTCGTTGCCATGACCACGCCTATGACGTCACTTCCGGTCCAGACAGTATGACGTCACTTCCAGACATGACGTCACTTCCAGACAGTATGACGTCACAAAGTGCGGTAGAACTCTTCTTTTCATACTACTCAGGGTGTTTCGGAACTCTCTTTTTTTTAACTACTATCATTTTTCTTAACTACTTGTCAGTGGCGTGAAACCCCCGTTTCTACCCTACTAACATCTGTGGGAAAGGAAATGGTTCACATAAGAGTGCGTTCCAGTAAACCTATGAGCAAGAACCCACTCTAGTCCTCATTTTGCAGTTCGTAAGAAAAAAATAAAGGTTCATTTAGACGGATACAGTCATCACAAAACTATCTCTTCTTCCCAGAATGCAGAGAAAACCAGGAATGGGACCATCCTGCAAATGGGTGCATCTCACAAATCGGATAAGTAATGTCAATAGTCCCACCCAAGGAGCTTTCTGTTACACAGCTCCACCCCTGGGGGCATATGATGTCATAGTGTTGCCATGCGTGTCCCAAAAAATCGTAAAAAAGAGGGATAATTTTAAGGCCGACGCCGTCCGCGCAGAGTTGCAGTTTAGTTAAAAACGTGGTAATTTCATTCGGCAGTCCGTGTTTCCCACAAAAGGGGTTCTTTCCGCGTTATGTTAAAAAGGGGTATCATTCTGTGTCTAGGCGGTCTCCCCCCCGGCTTACTCCCCCTACCAACTCTGCCCTGGCGATCTCCCCCCGTAGGCTGACTCTCCCCGTCCTTCTCCCCCCCCCCCATAGCAGATTTTTTTAGTCAGTAAAACTGAAATCAGCAAAACTTGAACATTTCATTCCTTTTTTAATTTTCAACCTCACCTTTCATCTACTTAGATAATTATCAGTAGAAAATGAATCTGCTTTAAAATCCAATTACGAAATTACAATCGAGCATGGTAACCAATTAGCATATGAACAGCTCCCGGGGGTCCGCACCAGGAATTTCATAAATTTAGTTCAGTCAGACTGGTCGTTCCATTTCCAGGGTACACTGTACTGTGTTCTTGAAATTAAGCTCTAATTTGTTGATATTTTAACAATAATGGAATCATTCATTCACAATGTTAACGACTGTACTCAATCTGCACAAACGTTTATGGTATTACCGCACTTACTGTAAACAACTTTCTTTTGCGATTTTAAATTTCACATTGAAAAAGAAAAGGATTTGAAAGAAAAAGATAGATGCTAACTCACAGACTTCGTCACAGTCGACGCCCTGCCAGCCCTCGTCGCAATCACAATAATAACTTCCCGGTAAATTCGTGCACGGGCCATGCACACAGGTTGTAGACAAGCATTCGTCGATTTCTGGTCAATACACACAATCACATGTTAATATCACCTGTTCTTATACACATTTGCACTGCACTTAATTCTCAAGCCGATTTACTAATTTCAAAAATAGTTTGAACTACCTCCTTCTATTCAACGGTGGCACTAAATGACGATTAACTTTGTACTATTCTTTGCATATACGCCAATGACATTAGTATCACATATACTCAAAAAAAAAAAAAAAAAAAAAAAAAACGAATAGACTTTTTATCCAGTGGTTGGTGTGCCGACTATCTCGTACCATACTGGCAGTGCAGGCCGGCGTAACCATTAGGACAGTCACAGAAATAGGAATTGACAGCGTCTTGACACGTAGCGCCCTCCTGACATGGATCAGGATCCGGACAGTCATTAATGGCTATTGTAAATAAGAATAAATAATAATTAAGAAAGTGTATACAATGCAAGAGAAGAATGAAACAAGGCAACACGGCTCACTGCGCTGTGAAACTAGACCGTGTTCCGCTGTTGTTTTGTAAGGCAATTTGAAACATGGTGAGACGTTCCTGTGTAGACCAGTTACATGTTTTCTAATTTAAGGAGCGGTCATAACTGCAGCAGTGGAAAACCGTTGGATACTGGACAATATATTAACGTTGATTTCATGCTCGACATTTGCTCCATTTTAATTTGTACACAATAAAAACAGGTTTTGTTGCTCAAGAAGCGTCTCAGGTACCAATTTCAATTGTACAGAAGAGGGTAAGCTGACCGATCGAGCAGTCAGCGCCGGTATAGCCGCTTCCGGTACAGTTGCACTCGTAGCCATCGTCCAGGTTAATACACGGTGTCGAGTAGGCACACGGCGACGCCTCCACTCCGCAGTAATTGACTTAGAAGCAAGACAGAAAGATTGTGTGTTGTGTTGTTGTTGTCCTACTTCAGTTATCGTTTCTTATTTATAGCTATATGGTCTTATCTGTCACCTGTTTTCAAATTCTTTAAAGTAACAGAATTCAGTTTTCAAGTGGTGTATAATTTTGTTTGTTCAAAAGAAATCTCTAAAAGCCACATCTCTCAATATTAAAAAAATATCAAAACATGCTAAGCTTCAACATACCGCTACCCTTCAATGTCTCAGTCTAATTTACTTTAAATGAAATTGTGCATAGTAGTCCTCACTTATTTCACAAAACGTGCCGGTGTACGACTCCACGCCTATGACGTCCACACAGTCACACGTGTAGCTGTTCACCCCGTCTACACACGTGGCGCCATTCATGCATTCTGTGTGGTCGCAGTTATCTATATCTAACAACACAAAGAGCCAGCAAATTCACAGCCATTTTATGGCACAACCCAGTAAGCACAGAAAAATTTTCCCATGTGGGATACGTATGGGTTTAAATTGGGATTTGCATGGGAAGGTGGGAAAGGGGAAAACCCATATTAATCCCGTGGAGAAATAAGCCATTTCTGGGTTGGAAATGTCTGGGTTTTCCCACCCTGGGAAACCCCCTGTAAAATACACATGAAATATGTATGGGAATGCCCATGTAAATCCCACCCGGGGAAAACCCAGGTGGATCCCAACTGGGAAATGCATGGATTATGCGTGGGAATTCGGACCATGGATTTTACCTCGATTTTTGTCTCATTCCCATGCAAATCCCTGCATGGGATTCACGTGGGAAGGCCAAAAATAACCCTGGGTTTTACATGGGTTTTACTTGGGTGTGCTTACCGGGAAATGTCATGCCGCATCAGCCAGCTATTCTTTCACCACTTGCATGTTTCATGTTTCAATGTATGAATTCAGCGTTGTTTGAGACATAACAATTTTGGGGTTGTGCGATCGAACCAAGAAGGAATATACTTTCAAAAGTAATATTGTTTCATAGTATTGATAAAAGACAAAACTAAACTGTCATAAATTTGCCAGACTGCGGCTTTTCAAAACCGAGAGGCCACAAGCATAGGAGATGCTGATGATTCGTGGTTTACAAACAACACGGGTGGCGGAACAGTTCCATGTATCCAGATTAATAGTTCTTTGCCTGACAAAACGCCACGAGGAGTTCGGATCAATGCGTGATCCCAATAGACGGGACCGGCAGTGAGTAACTACCCCCATATCAATTATCGGTTCAGTGTTTGGTAAGTGTAGATACTGAGGCCCGGGGGTGGGAGGCACGTGGTGTGAAATGTGTTACCATGCCTGTAAAAAAGTTTAAGTTTACAACGAGACCTACCTTGATAGGTTGAAGGGTTTGTTGGCAAACTTGTGTCGGAGGTAGTCCAGAAATCAATTGCCGAGATATCGGAAAACTAGCGTCATTTCGAACCGTACCAATGCTTTTAAAACTTGCAGTATCTTTTAAAAGACTCAGGGTGCTGAAGAGAGAGCGAATGGTATAGCGAGAAACCAGAATTTCTTCTCCTAACTGTATAGACGGCGTTTTCCTGCGGATTGGTTGACACGGGCGTGCAGGTCAGTGGAAATGACCCGATACCCCCTCCCCCCCCCAAAAAAAAAAGTTCCTGGAAAACGAAACGTAACAAAACCGGGGCAAGATCGGGCTATCCGAAGGATGTACCTTCACGATCGCTTCCGGTCTACAGTGGCAATGCTGTTAATGACACCAGGCATGCGTAACAACCGTACAAGTGGATAAACTTTGCTAAACCGGCTGCGTGAGTGTGGAATAATGCTCGGGCGGGCGTGAGTCGGACTGGTGTTAAACCAACAGCGATGACATATTCGAGGAGACTGGAGGACCAATCACTTGGGAAACCGATGGCCGTGACGTCACGTAGTGCTGAGAGTCGAGGCGGGGTTTCTGTTGTTCCGAAATGACGCCAACCAACGTGTATACAGACGAGGAGGAAACGTTTCTCATAAGTTTGTGTTCGTGAAGGTGATAGGTTCGGTGGAGGGGTACGATGGCGTTGGATACTATTCAGGCAAAGACAATAATTTCGAGATAAACTTTCAGCAACCTGCCTTGTTATCATAAAATATTTTAATAGTCGATGTTATGAAGCTTCTTAGTAAATCTGAGACGAACATAAGATAAAAACCAGTGTTTGTGGAGAAAATTGCAGAGAGAGAATGACTCGAAAAAAAAGCTCGGCAGAAAGGTCTGGAACATAATGGCCTCAAAAGAGCCAAAAAGCCCCAGCACTTGTTTCTATGAGCAAATTATATTCACATTATTTTCGTAGCTTTGGCGGCCAAACTTAAAATATGTTTCTTTCTCAAAAATTGTCTTTTGTATTTCGCTGATATAAAATGAAAATGTATTTCGCTTAAATTGCTTGTAAGCTAAAGAAACAGCCATTCAAACAGACAGATGCCACATCTCTTATTATATCCCCAATAAATCATTGTAGTATGTCTACTTTTCGGACAATTGGTTCCTCGAAACACTGAACCGCAGAACCTTTATTTTTATATTACAAAAATCAGCGAACTTTTCCAGTTGCCAGACTTCAAGTGATCTTTCAGGTGACTCTTTCTTTAACCTCTCCATATATTCTGTGCGCCCTTCAGCCGAACATCCCTATCATTTTGAAGATTAAGAGCCCCCTACCCTATGAATTAAGCAGAATTATCAATCGTATTCACCTGTTAAAAATTCTATTTGTGCAGATGTTAACAATGAAGAATTTGTTGTGCAATTCTAAGTGTATCACTTCCTTTAGAAGAAGCGAAGCGCCGCTCTAGTTTAGGATCTGTTGACATGATAAAAGTTGGATAAGTAGTGACATAGTTGCACGAAATAATCAGATAAACGCCTTGGCCAGAAAAACCTCCAGGAAAAAGAAAACCTACGCTAATAAACACTTCATTGCTTATCCAAAGCAAATCTACGATAGCACAACTTTCTGATGAAGCTAATCCCGTCTAACTGATCACTGAAATCAGTGATTAGTTTCGAAGAGAGGACTGCGTGAATGAAAGACGACAGCAACGAGGACGTGCATCTCGGATTGCTATTACCGTACCAACATATCAGATATGTTATTATCCAACATTGAAGTAAATTCTTGGTCTTGTAAAAATAGAGTATTGATCTACTCTTTTTTAAACAAAAAGAAGTCTGTTTTCTACCATAAAGTACAGCAACATTTTTAAAACAGGTCTTAAATCATAAATGTTAAAATTTTGCTTTCATAAACACTTAAAATGAATAAGAGAAAGGACTCCATAAAGATACGATTTTCTGCTCCATTAGAAGGCTGATATTAGTCAGAGGTAACGCTACCAAAGCATATTGTGATATAATATGGAGTACGACTTACTGGTGCCGCAGGTGGCTCCGGTGTATCCAGGGACACAGTGACAGCTGTAGCCGGACTCGTGGTTCACACATGTGCCGCCGTTATCACACGGATCGCCAGCGTCGGAACAGTAATCAACTACAACAAAAACGGCAAGTTCAGCCCTAATCTGTATTCGCGTCTTCAAAACCGAAGGGAGATTAACCATTTGAAGATCCAAACCCCAACCGACTGGGTCCCAATCACGATACTCAGCTTCTGTGGGCACAGCGAAATGTTTTTAGTCTCTTGTTTCTACTGCAAAGCGAAACATTCCAACATGAAAGAGACAGTTTTAGTAAATTTTAAACGCTTACGAGATAGCACAAAAGCAAGAAAGTTCAAATCGCGAAGTTCTGCTCAAATACATGGAGTCCGAAAATGGTGTCAAAATCACTCAACTGCTAAGAGTTTCCGAAAGATTCCACGTCATGTGACGACCTGTGACGACCTGTGACGACCTGTCAAACGTCAGATCAAAGAATTCCTAACATAGCGGAAGAACGTGACGGTCATAATCGTTCTTCCTTTAAGGGTTTTCAAGGTAACACCGGTTAGGTAACTCTGACCTTGAAAATGTAGGTTCAAGTTCAAATCACGAAGTTACCCCTACTGTAAGTCCACAGAGGGGTTAGAATTCGAAAATGAGGTCAAAATCGCTCTTTCTTTAACGATTTAGATGTGATGTTGACCTTGATAATGTAGGTCAAAGTTAAGACCACGAAATCGCTCTAAGGATTTCCGAGATAAGTCTTATTTTATGTTCCCCTATTGTATATAAACTGAAAACTTTATCTCATATTTAGCTCAGTATGGGGGTTGAAGTCCAAGGTCAACTATTTATATGGCCTTTTCTGGTCCCGATGACCCTCCATATATGAACAAAGTTTAAATACTCTATCCTAAGCCGTCTAGGAGGAGTAGTCTGGACAAACTATGGGAGAAAAATTAGGGAAAAAAGGAAGAAGAAGTTAAAAATCGAACAAAAATTGGAACAAAATATGAAACAAGGAAAGAAGAATATGTAAAACAAATCAATCTGAAATCTTCGATTTCATGCTGGAAACTATAAATAACACAAGAAAGTTTCTGGTGTCTTCCTACTCAAGGTCCCATAGCCAAACAATTAAAGACTTTAATTGCCAGCATTAGCTAGATAACTATTTTAACATTCCAAAATCAGAAACATGTTTAACGTTTAGCAACATCTTTCTTTGACCCCATATTATTTCCTTTGAACTGAGAGGACGCCAAAAGCATGTTTGTGGGTATTTTGGACGGCTATTATGGTTCCTTTGTGCAGAATTTAGTACACATTCATTTACCTGCGCTGCAAGTGTATGTGCCAACCCCGTCAACACAAACTTCACCCTCTGCACACGTCACACCCTCGCAGTCGTTTTCCATTCCTGCCAATAAATTACTATTTACGCATTAATTTCACCTGGAAAATTTCACTTTCCGTGTGTGACTAAATTCGAAATCATGAATATTTGCCTGAGGTATCCTTTCTAGGGCTGTGTGAAGGCGAAAGAGGCCATGTTCTATTAAAAAACAGTGTACATTAAAACCTAAATAAACCAGAGAGCGATGGGACTGGGCTAATTTGTTCAGTTTGGCGAGGTATCCGGTATATTGAAGGGCCCTCCAGTTTCCACACTTGAACGCCATACCATCATAGTGTTTGGCTGTACAAAGAAATTATGCACTTACTCTTCATTTTTTACAGTTCGAAACATCACTTATTTTGAAGGTGAAGGAAAATAGCCAGCGGGAAAACCCCTATGAGAAAACCCACCCCTCGTGTCATAAATTGACATAATTTTCCTATGTAAAACAAGCACGAAACTGAATTTAATTTAACAAATATTTATCCAGTGTAGATGACGAAATCATAAGTTATCGTTTCAAGGTTTAATCTCACATGCAGTACAAAGTATGACAGCATCAAGTTACACAAGTACAGTGGAATCTTGGAAAAAAGACCACCCATGGGACTGCACCAAACTGACCCTTTTTCCGAGGTGATCTTGCGTTTTCTTTTTTATCACAGAACCTTAATTGCGTTCTGTCGAACAGTGGTCTTTTCTCCGGGGTGATCTTATTTGTGGGTTGAGCTTATACTAACTTTCCACTGTAGAAATCGAAAAGAGAAAGATGAATACGCACTGAATGGGAGACCTATTGCTGCACCTTTAGAATTGATAGGGTTCGTAGTTTTTTCATTCCAGTCCAACGAAGTCTCGAGAACACCACAACCACCGAAGTGGTACTCGAGGGTAAAGATGAACTCGTCTGATGGAATAACCTGCACAAAACTCAGTCATTACACAGTAATTCACACCCTGTTTGTATACGTTAGTCAATTATAAAATAAAAAGTTTATTAGAACGTAGTATGCCAGTATGATTCTTTCTTAATTCTTTGTTGTCCTTGTTTATTTGTTTCTCCTTTTCTTTCTTTGTTTTTCAGTCTCTTCCTTTTTCTTTCTTTCTTTCTTTCTTTCTTTCTTTCTTTCTTTCTTTCTTTTCGCACCCTCTCTTTACCTCTCTGTCTATCTTTCTATCTGGCTCTGGGAACAGTGGGTAAAGCATAGAAAAGAACATCTTACATTTGAAGCAGGGCTGTCCTGAAAAGTTCCTCTCCACTCGTTCGCTATTGCGTAGTTTGAGCCTTCGCCCGAGTGTTCGCCAGTATTGTATGTATTAAAAAAAACAAAGGAGCTGTGCCCGTCTGTATTGCACATGGTAAATGTGAAGTCCTGCCCATTGGAGCTCCAGCCTGCTGTCATGCCGGCAGTATTTGCGCCATTAGCCACACTTATGATGCCAACAAAGATGTACTGCGACGCCCCGAGGTTGCCCATATTATTTGTGGGCCCTCGGTAACCGGTATGCTCCGACAGGAAAACGCCCAGCAGACTGCAATTAGAATGTTTTTGTCATCAGCTTAAGTCCGTGAAGCACTTATGGTAGTAATGAAAATCGGGTGATTTAATTGATTTAATTTAATAATCACGTTAGAAACAGATATTTGGAAAGCACCCAGGGTAACCATATATTAGCGCATAACCTGATGAACAACCACTTACTGGTCATCTTGGCCCGTCATCTGACCAATCAGCACATCGTATTGGACGTTAATGTTATCCTCTCTAAATATTCGGAAAAGCACATTGTCCAACTCGCTGGCAGTGTAATGGTCACCAATAACGAAGTTCTCGTGACCTAAAGCTAGCGCTGGCTGTGTTCCCTTCGACATACACCTCTTCACAAGTATCTGCAGCAATGACATAGAAGACGTGTTTCTAGACACTTATCCTTCAGAAGATAGAGGAAGAGAGAGACGGATAGTAAAAGCGAAAAAGAAAGAAAGAAACAAACAAACAAAGGAAGAAAGAAACAAAGAGAGAGAGAGAGAGAGAGAGAGAGAGAGAGAGAGAGAGAGAGAGAGAGAGAGAGAGAGAGAGAGAGAGAGAGAGGGAGAGAGAGGAACGGTCATTCTTTCAGTTAATTGAAAACACAGAATCCATGAAGTAGCGCTGCATGATGTAGTGATATAAGATTCTGAAAAAGTTGGCATGCTAACACAAAACTAAAAAATCGTTATATTTGCCGTAACATTGATCAATGAATGATCAGTAAATAATGCCCCGTTTGACGAATGATTTTAAACTGGTATGGAAATTAAACCGAATCTTTTCTTCAGAGCTATATCTGAAATATGTGTGGGTGTTTTTTTTTAATTTCAAAAGCTCTTCTTTAATGTAAAAAAGATATAAAACTTACTGGCAGAAAATGTTATCCTGCAGATGCAAAACAGAATGAAAACAAAAACTAGCTGCTTGAATTTAGCCATTCCTCAGAAATTAAAAATCAGTAACGGCCCTATTTTCTGAAATAGTTTATACAGTTGAAGTGAAATTAATTACATATTGATAAGTATTCTTCATGTAACAGGCAGACTGCTCAGTAAACAAATGTCAACAATACCTGTATTCAAAATATAAATGGATAGAGGCTGCACTGAAAGGATTGTTAGTCAACTGTGTGTGGCTTTTCACATAATGACAATAACAGTGGTGTAACCAAAGGATAAGCCGACTGGACTACCCAGAGAGATCAGTGTACCATCAGCTTGTGTCGGCTCATTTATCGCCGCTTCTCTTAGTCTCATGCCCTTATTTCATGATCAAGTTTTATTCAGGGTTTAATTATTGTTTGACTGCACACATACTCTCAAAAAATTTTCATGTCTTTATATGAATATGAATATTTTTGTATTTGTCCGCGAGTAACTCAATTATTTATGCTACAAAAAAATTAAAAAATTTTAAAATTTAGAGTCTTAAGCGGCTATTTTCATCCAGCAACGATGCCCGAATAAGTTATTGGCGTCTCTGGCACGGAAAGCGGAAGCACAAAAGAACTAGCCAATATATTATAAGCGCGACATGAGAAGGGAGTGGGATGGGGTAGTGGGAGGGGGGGGGGATCCAGCAAAGAGAAACGTGCCATACATATACTTTCTACACAATAAATGCGACAAAGGAGGGAAACTGGGAAGGGGGCTGGTAAGGGTGCAAATTATACATCAAATATGATAGCAGAGGGTTTGGGGCGAGCATGACACAACAACATAACAACCATACTAACAGAATAACTCGTACGACGTTAATGTGACAAAGGAGGAAGCTGGAGAAGTGGGCGGGCAAACAAACATGGCATACATGCGCTTATGTAAGGATTAAGGGATAATTTTCACTTCCAACAAAATATGAAGGGCCATTTCGCCACCGTTACTAAAATTAAGGAGATTTTATCACAATGGGATATTCTCCGGAGGGGCAAATCTCCGGATCCCACAATAATTGTTCGATTTGTTTACGAAAGGTGCTATTGCTGGCAATGTATGCAACCTGCCTCCCAACGGTTCCTCTGTGTTCTGCCCTCAAGTTTTGAACAGGTGGTATAGATCACGACCCCTCACTTAACCAATAATTTACGATGTTGTTATTTAATCGAAATTTTAAGTAAAATTGAACTGAATGATCAATTGCAACAAGTGAAAAAGTGGTCAACAAGTGAACTGAAAACAGGATTGTTCTGGTATCCGGACATTACGGCAAGTCAGGCTTATTTGAACTGAACATGTAATAGACCGTATGACAAAACATAAAAAACTGCATTTCTCGGTTTTAGTGATCACACCCCGATACAAACATTCTGCGCTTAAAAGTGAATACATTAAAGGAGGGCAAATAACTGGTATTCAAAAGTAAAGGGGATGGGGGTCTATATCACCCAATGTCGTAACAGGTCCTTAAACAAGATATCAGACACTAACACATAACACATAACACTTATAAGATTAAACACTTTGTGGGATTGAACAGTTCACAACAAAAAGAAGTCACAGGAGCACCAAAATGGCTGACTTGTACACTGTCATGTGATATTACATTTAACTAAGCTTCCCATGTAGATTTTACTTTGAAGTAGCATAGTATATATACACACCATTATGTGGGACACACACGTAAACATCACTAAAAATTGCAATGACCTTGTGCAACTGATACAGGTTACTCATACAGTAAAACCTATGATTGGATATGAAACAAAACAATGGCTGAAATAAGCAGGTTTCTAGGTATTTATTACATAGAAACCAATAGAAAATTAAAAGTAACTGAAATATTTTGTCCGAATTAGGGAACGTTGCCCACATTGAACAGGTTTGTCTGGAGGCAGGTTCTACTGTAATTAATTAATGCAAACACATCATACAAAACGCAGTACATAAGAAAGATGAATATGATCATTGTCCCACATACGGTAGTTCGTGGTGTACAGGCGCATAATAATAGAATCCGGGACATTTTCCAACCGGACACTTTCCAACCGACAATTGGCAACCGGACATTTTTCCAACTGCAGCGGTTCTTAGTTTAGACTTTATTACAAACAAAAACATGAATTTTAAATGCACATTGAAATGCTAATTTTTTCTACTTATTTATATTTTGCACAAATGTTGTAGTTGCATTGTTGGATCAAGCAGATGGTTTGAAAAGTTGCAGTTTAAATGTAATTCTAATAGAAGAAATGGTGGAATCAGGTGGGACTGGCTGTTGTAAGCATCGGTTGGATCCAACTATACAGATACAATATTTATATAAAACAACAACCCATTTTAATGGGACTAAACTGGGCGTTTTGTTTATACCAATGTCTTGCAGCTCTTTTTGGATCGACCCAATGCTTTGAAGTAGATTAAGCTAGTGTCCTGGATTTTTCCGGGTGACACGCACTTCGGACGCGCATCCCTCTATGATCGCTTTGACAATAAAATAATGTTAATAATAGGGGCGAAAAATGTTTTTGCTTATTTTCGTCCCTCGTTTATTTGAACATATTTTGAGTTAACAGATGCATCACTCCGCAAGGGCGAAAAATTTGTTTTCTTATTTTTTAGTTCATTTGAACATATTTTGAGTTGACCGACCAACCCATCCCCTTCGGTCATATAGTATATCAGTCAGACATAACCACTTCAACAGCGCATCATTTCAAAATTACTCGGCCGATGTCTACCACTTGTTCATTAAAAATTCAGCAAAATTTTGTCTGATTTTATTGATGACGTCATTGATGACGTCATTTATCAACATGTCAAACGAGCAAAATATTCAAAACTACTGAACTGATTTCAACCATCCTTTCAGCAAATTGATCAGCAGGACTTTATCTTTTTGATTATATAATAAGAGCCGTTGGTGAATTCGACAGAGCATACCTTCAAATTTACTGAACCAATTTCAACCATTTTTTCCGGCAAACTGAGCAGCAAAGGTGAATAACATGTCCCTCAATGTCTTCGACTTCGAAGATGATGTTGTGGTACCCATCCACATCAGTCGACATGATAGTGACATTAGAACTGACTTACTATTCATCACCGACAATGAAAAGAGGCATTATTGTCTTATCAAGAATTTCAGCCGCTTGATGGCTTACCAATCAAAGCGCACACGTGCAGGCTTCCACTGTCGCCATTGTCTACATTGCTTCTTCAGACAAGATCTGTCGAAAAATCAAACTAAGATCTGCGGAAAGCATAGAAGATAGTGACTAATGTTTCCAAAGGACACGACTATTCAGCTTAAGAGCACTGCAAAACAGCAAAAGTCGCCCTTTGCCATTTACGCAGATTTTGAATGCTACATAGAAACAGGAGAGTGATCGTTACCAAAATAATCAGCCAATAGTTTTGCCTATATCGTTGTCAGTGAGTACGAGCAGCATGAGCCAAGATTTCACCGTGGAGGTGATGCTGTCCACACGATTTTACAATGTATGATCTGAAACGACTGAACAACCCTCAACCAATAAGGATGATTCCTGAAGATGAAAAGCAATTTGCTGAAGCTACGCATTGCTGCATTTGTTCATGAGTTGATGGGAGACGATCGTGCGGGAGATCATGACCGCATCAGTGGAAGATATCGTGTAGCAGCTCGTAGTGAATGCAACCTACAGTTTTGCTTGAGAAAGGACCGATAGAAAAAAGGATTTATTCATCATCCCTATCCTATTCCACAATCTGCGAGGATATGACAGTCACCTTGTTATGGAAAGTCTTGAGAAATACAAACACTTGACTGCACAAACACTTGACAATTACTGCACACATTTGCGACAGTCAGCAGCAAGACCTGCCTCTCTGAGAAAGGGTGTATATCCTTATGACTTTGTTGATGAACCCTCCAAGTTTGCAGTAACGAAGGGAATTTTGTTGTCATTGAAAGAATGGTAAATGCTGAACAAGCAAATGACATCACTGGTTCACGTACTTCAGCAGCTTGATACGTATAAATGCTGCAACGTTCAGCAAAAAAGTAATCATCTGTCATCATGAACTCAAACGTGCAACTATATCTGAATCATTTGGGTGAACTGATGATCTGTTATAATGAAACTTACATTATCATGTCTTCTGAAGATCGAGCCGTGCTGAAGGACAATTTTGAATCTTTATCAATACCAATATTTCATCTACGAGTGTCCGAAGATCTTAGTGTGAAAGCCATTGAACGGGACGGTGAATGTTGTATAGAGTTTCAACAGTATGACGAGTTTACCGAACCCTACATCTTCATCACGCCCAATGCAGAACACTGGAGCTTCGTTTATGGTGCTTGGTAAGAACTTGAAACTTAGCTTTGAATCAAATGAACATGTGCAATTGATACGTCGTTCAAAAAAAAAAAAAGTATTGACTTTACGCCTGATATGTGGACTCGTGTAGCCAGTATGGTGGCCAGCATGACTATGATAAAGAACAATGTCAATAATATTAAAATAGTGTTATCACATCATGTAGATGTGAAAGTGATTGGACACGATAAATGTTATGTTAATTTTCATAGCATTTACAAACGGGGTGATAACATTTATGACAGTTATATTAATTTAAGTTCTCATGAATGGAGTGATATGTTCCATGTACTAGCATAATATGTATTTGAAATATCTTGTTCTCAATAATTAATTGTAACTGTCAATATTATGATTTATTGTCGTTCATAATAATTCTAAATAATGTGATTTATTTTTCTAGTAATTGTAAATATTTTGGATTTGTTTTTAAATAATTGTCAATATTGTTGACTTTTTAAAATAATAATGATGTGCTATGTTAAATAAAAATTTAAAGAAACATGATTTTTTTCGACTTTTTATTTTTTTCAAACAATACTTAACTACATACATAACAATGTATAACAATATATAACTGCAAACAATAAATAATAAAAAAGACAATTATACATATGTATAAATGCATATAACGGTAATTACAAGGATTAAAAAAAAGCTTTTCTTTCCCTTATATGATATATGATATATGGTTTAGGGGTGAGTTAGCACATCGCCAGGGACCCTCCTTAGGAATGGAAAGGAGTTCACTGTTGAATTAACATCGCGTCAGGGACCCAGTGACCTCAGTGACCTCAGTGACCTCAGTGATTCCTTAGAATTATATGACACTAGTGAGGCATTGGTATGGCAGTTCGGCAGTGTAGTAGGAAGCATTTACAAATGTACATTTAAATAAACATATCACTAAAAAACTTAACTACAAAGTTTAAAGACTAAAAGGCTCATCATGACCATCATGATCATCATGACCTCCACTCCCCGCTCCCCTCCCTTCCCCTCCTCTCCCCTCTTTTCCCCTCCCCTCTCCTCCTCTCCCCTCTTCTCCTCTCCCCTCTCCTCGGCTCCCCTTTCCTCCCCTCTCCTCCCCTCCCCTCTCCTTCCCTCTCCTTCCATCCCCTCCCCTCCCCTTCTCCCTTCTTCTCCCCTGTCCTCCACTCTCCCTCCCTCCCTCCCTCCCTCCCTCCCTCCCTCCCTCCCTCCCTCCCTCCCTCCCTCCCTCCCTCCCTCCCTCCCTCCCTCCCTCCCTCCCTCCCTCCCTCCCTCCCTCCCTCCCTCCCTCCCTCCCTCCCTCCCTCCCTCCCTCCCTCCCTCCGGTTCCAGTCTGTCTAAATTAAAGGTCATAAAGTGCAAATAAAATTAATCACCAAAGTTTTCGGCTGTTCCGGATATAAACTGATTTTTTCTTCTTCTTGGATTATGCAGTTCGGCTGTTCGGCACACGGAAGTACTTGAACTTTTTTAAAGGATGTGCTTAATATACAATGTCACTAGTTTAAACAAAACCTTTAAGGGACACAGCGCCAAGCTGAATAATTCATAGGAATAAAACTAAAGTTTTCAGAGACTAAACTGAGCTTAATATAATAATGAAAAAAAGAATGTTATAATTTGTCTCTTAAATTTCAGCAAAAAAGGGATCACTTTGAAAAGCGTCTCGAGTCAGCGCAAAAAAAATCATAATAATAATAAATAAAAAATTTCATCTAAAGGAAAAAAACTGTTTTTTTTTTGTGGAGAGATACATTTATATCATCCAATCTCTATTTATTTAATCTTTTCAGCAAATTCTGATGCATAATGGTTGTAACTTTGAAGCCGAGATTTTATTCGCTGTTTTAAAATAAAAAACTGTATCGCAGATCAATGACAGCAGCCAGAACACACACACAAACAATATCAGCTGGGTTACAGGCCCCTCAAACCACTGGCTGTCAGCGGCTTCACCAAAACATGTAGCTAGCATTCATTGTAGCATTGTTTTGAAGGCGCTGTTTATAACTTTTACCATATTGATGCTTTACTGGTCAGTTAAAATATAAAAAAAAACGGATACTGTAAATGATAAGCATGGTTCAGTGATGGAAAATTCTAGTAAGTTATTTTATAACAATTAAACAGAGGTACGAATATGTTTCAGGCGGAGTCGGTATGAGGGGAAACACGTTAGAGGGCAGGGGTGGTCACATACAAATTATGGGTATTTGCCGCGGTATTGACGCCTAAACCCAGTCCGTATATGGTGCGATCCCTTTGAACCGAAGTTTATGTTTATTTATTTCATGCCTGTGGCTATCTGTTTGATCCTTCTTTCGCGTTTTCAACTATCCCTTAAACACCGTCCCCCCTCCCTCCCCCACCTCTCTTTTTTAAGGGTAAATATTAGTCAATACTCCGGGTTAAGAGGGAGGGGCGGCATAAACAATATTTATTTGAAACACGAATTTCAAACCTGTTTCAGGAACAGATCAAGATTCTGGATTTTAATATACTGATGCTGGCAACTTTAAGTTGCATAGTCACTGCAAAAGGCAGTCAACTTGTTGATTTTATTAACGATGTAATTGAGACGTTCATTAACCGTTGCGGCATTTGTTCTATTACCAAATGTTTGTCGGATGATGTCCAAAGAAAAGATTTTGGTTTACCGAATTGCCGAATACAATGCGTCCGTAGCATTTAAAAACTGCAACAGGCATGGTAATCATGAAATTCCGTTCTCCCTCCCCCTCTCAGTTTACTGAGGGTTCGGGTCCTGGATTTCATCTAGAGATACACGCAGTGGAAATCATTGCTCCAAACAAATCTAATTATGATATTGGAAAGATTGCATTTAGAAACCTGACCCTCGTAACGATTGCATAAGCATAACAAAAACATAACGACAGACGATTTCTTGCGTGACTGGAAAATATACCCATTTCTTCAGCTAATTTAAAATGATAACTGGCTATGGGTGAAGACGGCGATATGACCGTTTTAATCTGACGAAGGGGGGGGGGGGGGGGGGGGACTCCTTCCCCGGTAGGAAACTCCAGTACCTGAATGAAAGTGTCACTTATGATCAATACGGTTGATGACACGTAATGGTCCTTCATATTTTGCGACATGCTCTTTTTGCCTGGCGACATGCCTAATCTGGACTTGATGGATTTTGTGGTGACTTCTCGCGTTGTGAATCCGAAAACGACGCCGGCAATCCAACAAAAAAGCCAGCCTTGGGAATTACAACGGCCCTGTCTGTCGTCAGAAGGTGGCTTTTCCCATTTTTTCTACAAATTGTAATAAGTCACAGAAAGACTGGCGTTAAATAACGCAAAAATGACGATATATATATAGGCTGAAATAGTCAGGTTATCTATCTGTAGGCTGGCTTTTAGGCTTAAATATTATAGAGTTAGTCTGAAATACTTCAAGTCTCGTCTTTAATACAGATTAATGTGGTATATATATATATTTTTTATGGGGGGGGGGGATTTTAATGTATGGTTGGTGTTCATGATAAACGATCGAATCAATGGACCATGAATCTAATGATAACGCTTTAAGCATTCTGTCCACTATTTTTCATTTATTTTCTTCAAAAAATAATCTTTTTATATTTCAGATTTGGAATATTAATTTCCCCTTATTGAAATTAGGCATTATAAAATTCTCTTTGAACCATTTTTATATCAAATGTTGTTAACCTAATTATAGTGGTGCGATTCGTAGTTCGATCTGGATTTGTTGCGACTATAGCCGGGCAAAAGAGTTAATAACAGGGACTCGTGGAAATCCACCAAAATAAATGTCTGGACTTAAATAACCAATAAAGTTTAAAGTTAACGGCCAACGGGCCGCAAGGGTTATAAACAGTGACTCAGTGTACCGGACTAGTTTCGAAAAAGTAAGTGCTCTGGAGAAAAATAAGAGCACTTAATTATTTAGTGCAATTTCTGAATGGATCGCAAAATTCGGTGCGTTAGAAGTATTAAATACAATTTGTGCAGTTTAAAATATGAAAAGCAACTTGGGAGTATTAATTTCAATTGAAATCAAGGTTGACTATATAGCGAGTTGCAGTTGGGTACACAGTAAGGAAAGCAACTAATAGAATAACCCACTTTTGAAGTTAATTACAACTTCTCTGACTTGGAAATTTACTTGAAGAAACATTTGAAACGGTCACACAACTCTCTAATTTTCAAACCCCAACAGACAATCTACACATGGCCTGGTTTCTTCAGGCAATCTATTGAGGGCCTGATTGAATTAGACCATCTACAAATATAGCATGGTTTTAGTTAGGATCCGGTTACCCTGCATGTCCATGACTTTTTGAAACAGCCCCTACTTCCTTTTTTAACCAAGCGCGGAGTGAAATGACCCCCCCTCCCTCCCCGCCGATGTGTGTTTGGCATGTACATGGCATATGCTCTATGTTTAAGAGTCTCATATCCATACAATGCCCACTGGTTGGCTTCGCAGTGGACATCCAGGTATTTCCTGATACCCAAAAGCAACCAGGTGATCTGAGGGAAACAGCACTATGAGCCTTCGGTGTGCCGGGCATTCCCCATGGGCCTAGAAACAACAGCACGATATAAAAGTAACCCATCGTGTAAAATGTTCCCACTACTGTGATTTGAGGTGCCTCCTATTGTATCTGTTAACCTTAAAGTCGTAAATTTAGCATGGCAGTTGCACCGAAAATGATGCAAAATTAAAAGCGTTGCAGCTGTTGCACATAATTGCGGTGTTTGGTTTTATGGTCCCATATACTCAGTGATTAAGTACGTAGTTTGTTTTCATTTGCAAAAAAAGTTACACATGCGAATTTTATCACTTCGTTACGCGCATGTGTGCGCCTTTCCAAAGAGCATCACATGGCCTGAACATTTTTACGTTCTCAGACTGGTGCTTAGAACAGCTGGGTTAGTTACTTACATTTAACCAGCAGCTGCATATAGACATGGCTCTAGCTGTTTACAACGCATAAAACATTTCGAATCTCCCGGTACACACATCTATGGAGGGCTAATTCGAACATGCGGTTACCATATGTCCTAAGCATGTGTTATCCTGTATCGTTGAGGAATCAAACAATAAGTAAATAAGTATGAATATCGAACATAGGATGAATATTTGTTTACCATAAGTAGGGATAGGGGGAAACTCGACGTTACCTCTCCCCCCTTCCCCCAGTATCCAGAACATATAGTCTGTTCTGGATACATATCCAGAACATACATGTATGTTCTGGATATAGGGGGAACACATTATGACGTCACTTCCGTTGTTCGATAATAGGATTTTTTTCTATCATTATGATGTACCGTATCCAAAGCCTACATATGTTCTGGATACTATGGGAAGGGAGGTAACACCAAGTCTCCCTTCCCCCACCTGTACTACCATATGTTTGAACACACGCTTATCAACACATTTTCACGCTTTATCCATATAAAGTCTAACATATGCTAACTATGTATGGGGACGGCATGGTCAACACTTTTAGAAATGCACTAACGTAAATGGCAAACATATATTAACCACGTGCCACATATTTTACGCATGTTATCAGATTTTGTTATGAATCGAGTTAAGCATATGGTTATCCTGCGATCTCAACAATATAAAACATGTGGTTAACATGTGTTTCTCATATGGGCGTGCGTGTTTGGAGAAGACTGCTCAAAGAAGTAATTTTGTTCATACAAATGACTTATGGCTAGCGTTGGATCCACCCGATGCTTGAAAGGTTTCATCCATATAGTCTATCGTGAAGTCTTGTTGTTTATTTCATGCTTGGCAGTACACGTGCGTAAATAAGACTTTGACTGCTGGGTACATTCGGTAGGTACGCACAGCCGTACTAACTTCCAGTATGGAAAGCGTCACGCTACGCACTTTTGAAAGTGTGTACATGATATCAAAATAAAATGTAACTAGAGAACAGAAAGTATCGCAGAGAAGTGAAAAAAAAAACAACAACAAAAACATGTAAATTGACATATTTGTACCAAAAAACACAGGTTAAAAAGCCACAGCTTGCACTCGCCTTTCGTGCTCGGATCAAAATGATAAAACCATTGGTGTGACTTGTCTTTAGCCACTCCCCTTATCGAGGCTTCGATTTCTATGAGTGCTTTCTGGTTATTCGCAAATTATTTTAGCGAGAATGCGCTTACAGTACAGCAAGTTTTTCTCACATTTCGGGATGTTGCGAACTAAGTTTAGCATTGAACCTCGTCTCCACGTGTTTCGTTGACACTGTTAATACTGAATTCTTCGTCTCCAGGCCAGGGACTAATAGAATTTTAGTATTTTGGGTGCTGGCCGTTTCCTGCGCTTCGCGTAACAAATATTTTGGACCCATGTTCTACCGTGAAATGTCCAGCAAAACATCTGGTGCGCCAAAATCCAAAAACAGCTCTATGCCGGCCGCTGACCTCTATGTCGTGGGTGCACGTAGTAGAACTACGGGGATAATGAAGGACAAAAGAAAGTAAACGCTTGCAAAAATGGCTTAGTTTTGGGTCGCCGGGATTTTCTATTTTCTTTGTTCAAATATTATAACAAAGAAGGTTACATCGGATTCTTTAAAACGAAATAACCAACGATACCGAAGCTTTGCAAAGACGAACCTTGATCAATTTTGAATCCACATTTTGGCTGTTCATGAAATTGTAATGTAATGGACACTTGCTCAGTAGTGGGTGTGTAATCCATTAGCCTGCCGTAGTGCTTGAATCCGACGATGCATCGACGTTATCAATCTGTTGATGCGATGGTGATGTGATATTGAGGACATCTTTGCCATTCCTCGATTAGTTTAAGTGATTTTGTGGTGCCGAAATCCTGGTGCGCATCCTTCTATCTAAGTGGCCCCAAATATGTTCTATAGGGTTCATATCGGGGCTATACACCGGACATTCCAAAACTTGAACATTTTTTCACTTGCTAATAATCCTGGTTACGGCGCCTACGCTTATTCGGTACCATTCCAATGTGGGGTCGACGCGTACGCGATCAATTTTCATCCAATCGTCTAATACAGGGAGAGATCATGGGGCTGAGTGCTTTGTATGGGATTCGAGCACACGTGGAAGGCCTGTGAACGAACCGCGCAGCGGTTATTTCATTGGCCTTTCACAATTGCTCGAATCCCATGCAAAGCACGACTGCACTATAACTGCATTATAACACAAACAAGCAAAATCGATTCATAGATAGCGGGAAAAAGCAAAAAACTCGAGATTTTGCTCGAAAATTTTTCATGGTATTGTCCTGCGACACGAGTGTCGCATAGCAACTTGCGCAATGCAAAGGAAACCGTTTTACGTCATGAAGCCATCGTCATAGTATCTCGGAGTCATGCCCATTGTTTTTGTTTGAATTGGATTTGTGAATTCTGTACGCGGTTAGAGCACGCTGATGGTTTCTTATCATTTCTTTTTACGGGAGTGCATTACTCAATTGGTGCGTGTTATAATGACCGTTTTCCCACTTATTCGGCTATTGGTGCCCCCAGATGTCTCAACTGCAGTCCTTGTGGCGTCCGAAAGCGATCACGGAGGTGAACCAAACAAACACGCTCCTGAGTTTATCTGTGGTGCTTCCTATATCCAGATGCCGCCTTTTCAGTTTGTGGTACCTATGCCATACCCAAAACGTCCGGAAACGCCCCGCACTGAAATCCCAGCCTCTAACATGCCGAGCGCTTGGTCGCGACAATTTTGTGTCAGCCGTGGCATCTCAATACACACTTGTTTTAAAGCGATCGCTACGTCCACAGGTACAACTAAGCTTTTACTATACGTTTGGGATTACAAAATGTTTAAACGACCAAAGGATAACTACTCAGATGGATTAATATGTCACATGGCAAAACCTCAACAAACACAGTGAAAAGCATGCCAGAGTGCCTCAAGGACGATTTTCACAATTAGTGCCAAGACTGTACCGCAAGATTTGGTTAACCAGACGGCGTTGTGACGTGTAAAGTCTGTGCTCATTTGACTAAAAACAGTGGAAGAACATGAACAGACAGAGGTACAGGAAACCGCACAATCGTGAAGTGAAACTCTTCTGCTGCAATATGTCAACGGGTACTCCAGCACAAGATGTCGAGCAACAAGAGGCTGGCACACCACTACGTGATGAAACTTCTTCGCCTCCGACCATGGACCTGGCAGACTTTGCGAAAAAGAGTTCACTACCCCATAAAAATCACTCAAAGACTCTTCTGCTGCAATATGTCAACGGGTACTCCAGCACAAGATGTCGAGCAACAAGAGGCTGGCACACCACTACGTGATGAAACTTCTTCGCCTCCGACCATGGACCTGGCAGACTTTGCGAAAAAGAGTTCACTACCCCATAAAAATCACTCAAAGACAGGGAAGATCAGTAAGAAACTGTTACAGGAACTGGCACTAATATTCCAGAAGCAACTAGAAGCATACAAACTCGACGGCTCCGTGCACTATAACCAGACTGCTGCGCGAAGACGAGAGCGCGGAGTTTTCTAATATGACGTCAGGCACTTGGGCCCCAGGGAGTGAGAGCATGCAGTGGCCAACTACAGCAGAAACGAGACCTACAACCACACATGGTCCTACAACACTAGCAGCGCCCTCACCCACAAGGCTCTGCGGGGGAGGGTACAACCACTGTCAGTACAGACAATGTGCATACAGCACGCGACAAAAAGACAAGCGCAACGTTATGGCACGACAAGAAAATAGGTCCAGAGAACGAAGAAGCAGAGAGAGACACTCACACAGGAAGTCGCACCGCCGACCTTCATCTTCCTCCAGAGGCGGTATACAGTCGCGAAGACATAATATGAATACGCGCTCGCCTGTACGCGCTTGTACCACCACATGAATGGTCATTCATGAGATGTAATTCTGTGGTGGTGTAATTCCACCACAGAATTACATCTCCTCGAACAACGATAGCGCTAATGGTTCCACTTCCTCTCAGTTGGAAAGGGTGACAACACACAGATCGTATTCGTGGGCGAGGTCGCGATGACGCGGCTCCTACAGCCACAGTCGTTAGTCAAACACCGACGATCCAAGGGCTATCACGATACACGCAAACCATTAGAAACGTCACAGTTTAAACGCCCGAGATGTGGGGACCTGTCAGGCACATAGAACGAAGAAGCGCCACCGTACACGTGGACGCGATAGGCGAGAGTCAGAGACGTCTTGGCCTATCAGACAGAGAACGCCGTCCGGGACAAGACATTGACGGCGTTACAGCTTCATCGTCGATCCCGAAGCTTAGCAAAGTCTTACCGAGGTCACGCGCCTCACCCAGTCTGCGATGCGGTTACCTCTGCCGTTAAAAAAGCAAATGGTTAGATCCTGTAGCTAAACCTGGCACTGAAACTACCACAGCTGGTTACCTCCTACAAGCAAAGATCAGACAAGGTGATAGCGCTACAAGAAACAAACTGATAGAAAAATACGCGATTAGCGAAATTCCGCAACACCGAAAGGCTTCCACACTCACGTTTTGCTCGAATGAACGCGGCCCATGAACCAGTCGGGACACACAGAGCTAGGCACAGAACTGTTGGGCCTACTAAGCAAGACTGCGGGGCCTCTGTCTCTAGTATGGTCCATAACCACGACATTTAGGGAACACCAAAATGGCAGCCCACAGCATACGCATGAGGGGGGACACGCCGGGAGGTTGTGGCAAGTTGCAGGCGCACCTGCAGTTCCGGGTAGTGTGGGTCCCAACGCTTGGATAAACTGCTGTTTTTAGTAGAAAATACACACCATGAGTTGTGCCTCGGTCAGGTTAAAGCATGAAAATAACCTAGAATGCTGAACCCACCTGGCTTTCTGACATTTCCTCTATAGCCATCTTACCTGTAGGTCTTTTATCATTTCTCGTATGGCTACATCTTTTCCTGAATTTTGCTGATAGACGGTGGCTAGGTTGCCTGGGGCCTGGGAATTTTCGGGAATGGTTGGTCTGTGTCCCCTTGGGCACCCTTGAGAGAAAGTGAATATCCGTTTCTGAGCCATCGGACTATTTTAGGGGAAGCCCCTAATTTTTCCCAGGGTTGCCAGAATTTGCCTAAACTTCCGCTTACGAGCAAGGACGTGTTGCAGGACAGTAGATTTTTTTAGCCAGAAGAGGTATCCAAGCCAGAAAAAGTATGTCCAAGAGACGATTCCCACGTTTCTGCTCGGTACTTTTGGTGGACTGCTACCCGTGCTGCTGAGTGTGTTGTCCTTCCGGTTTGCTGTCCCCACCTGCTTGGCCTTCTTGGGTGGGTTGAATGTATTTGGGAACCAGACCAAGACTGTTTCGCTGAAGTGTATCGTGGCTTCTTGCGCTTTGTTGGTTGGCGAAAGGAGGCACGTGACATTCTCGACATCTGCGCAAAGTCTTGGCATAATGATCGAGTTCCCTGGTTCACCCTTTCCACTTCTGATGGCGGAAATATCTCTTTCTCGTCCAGGATGGGGTATGGCGTAGGTCCCGTAACTGTTTGGCGCTGAACCCACAGTGCTGGAGGAAGACGTCTCTACTCAAGAATACCATGGACGTCATCAGGAAGGTTGAGAGCTTCACGACATTGCGGGTTGCGATGGACAAGCATTCCAGAAGTTTGCACGACACCGGGTCACTCAGGCGTAAATCCTCCCATTTCGCACTTAGGGCTTTAAGAGTATGGTCTTGGAACGACATAATATTCAGCACATGACGGGCAGAGGACTCAATGACTCTTGCGTCCTTATGTACTAATGGGATGTATGAGTTTGCGCGCACTGTTGGCATCCACTCTGTCCGTTTGGTTGGTTGCTCCAACGCCTCTAATGGGATCTGGTCGTAATGGGATAAGGAGGCAGGCGGATGGAACAGTGCTTTGAGGCAAGAAACCGTGATAACGTGAGACCCTCATCGGCGTCCATTTTTTAAAATTCGTTTGAACGTACGGTCAATGCGTTGGTGATGCCTTCACTTGAGGATAAGAGATGTCATCCGAATGGGGGAGAGTGGGTCATCCCTTTCCAGAGAAGGCGTGCCACAGGTAACGTTAGCAAGGCGAGCTATTTCCTGTTTTGCGTCTCTAAAAGGGACGTCGTCTGGACTTATGGACGATGACTGAGGGGGTTTCCTCTTCCCCGTGTGAGAAGAGATCTGGGGGTGAGGGGTCGTGATTGGGCGTCGTCACGCTGCTGCCGGATCGCGCCATAAACGTTGGCCACGACCTGGGGAGCGTACATAGTCAATCTCTCGCAGGGATAGTCGGAAGTGTGCCGGTCCTGGGGACTCGATCTCTTCCCCGGCCTCGTCTGCTCCTGATACCTCCTCCAACTGTTCTTCAGCTAGCTGCGGTATGTTGGCGGACTGTTGGGTGACTTCTTCCCTCGATGGCGTACAGATTTCGCGTTCCATGTTCATTGGAAAAGAAGCGAGAGGACAGGTATGTGGCTGTAGGAGCTCGTCGTCTTCTTCTATTGAGTCTCTTGTGGTAGGGGCAGCGGACCATTCCACGGTCGGTCAGCGGACCATGCCTTACGCAGTTCGTGACTTACCAGGGTATCCGATTCCGTCACCGTCTCTGAAAATGCTTTGGATGGCTTTGGTTTCCTGCGTTTCCTTTTGGCCCCTACGTGTCTGACTTCGCTCCCATGTCCAGTCGGATGGGCATTGACACTTGATTTAAGTTTGCCTTCTCCATTATGTCCGCAGCGAAATCGGGTGTAACAGATAAGGTGGGAGCTCTTTGTCTGTTTCTCCTGCAGTTGTTCTGGGTTCTGTTCCTGTAAATCGCCCGCCACTCTTTGTGGATAGGTTTTCGCACACGGGGCAGGTGTTCGTCTGGACACAGAGTGCCCGACCATGTACTCTCGTGCAGCGATCGCACACCGAGTGTGAAGTGCGTAAGATGAGCGGGTGTGAACGTGACAGTTCGTTCGGATTTGACCGTAAGGTGGCCTCTGTCATGTCTGAAAAGGAAGCAGAAAGAAGAGACCATAAATAACTGTATCTGTCATCGTGAACCAACAGTTAAAGTCAAACACTTAAGCGATCAATCGAAACGTTATGCAGTGGCCTAAGTGTGATTAAATCATCTTAAAATGACAAAACTTAAGCAATTAAGACGGTTCTAGGCGAAAAACTAGGATTTTGAACATCTTCCTATATGGGCCCATGTTCCCATGGATCCCACAGTCTCGTGTTTCTATGCGGGTCCAGGTTCCCATAGGTCCCATGGTCCAATACGGACCCATGTTTCCATAAATGCCCATAGTACCATGTTCCCATAAGTCCCATGACCCATGACCACATGATCCCATGCGGTGTCATCTGGCCGAGTTCCCATATGTCCGCCTGTGGTAACCAGCATAAGACTATGTGGACGGGTCATGGTACACTTTTGGTACCGGGGACTTGTCTAGGGCCCAAAAAGGGACCCATGTTGGGAAGATGTCTGTTTCGAGGCCCATAGACGGGAATGTGGTCCCAAAGGTGCCACAAGCTGTGAAAATGCCTGTAAACGGTTTTTTTTCTACTGGACAGTCTTATGATGCAGAGTTTGCTCGTACAGGATAGAAAATGTCCTTTTTGAAGTGCTAGCTGAAGCAAAACGGGCCATTCCTGCTATGGCATGGTCAGCTGAAAGAAGCTTGGAGACTATGCAGGCAATGTGGACTGTAACGACTCAAAGCAACCCCTGACGACGTGTGCTAGAACCAGTAGACGATATTATTCGATCCTGCAACTTCAGAGGCACACCTCTCGGGACGATCGAATTGTTACTGCTACGTGTAAACTCAACTTCTGCCAGACCGAAGTTACAAGCGCTGGATTTTGCTTTAACTCGAACCAAATTTATCCAGCTTCCAGAGAATGAAGAAAATAACCCTTTGTTAGTTAAATAAACTATATATCAAATTCGCACCTTTCCACTAGTTTCCCAACAAAAAATTCGTGGAGGACACAGAATGGCGTGTATTTTCAACTACACACTTAAAGGGAATGCCCGTTGTCAATCAATGACGACATACCAGAGGATTCCCTCTTACGATTGGTCGATGGATGGATGACGGGATAGGCTAATTCTAACTGCTACAAAAAGTTTGTTTTTATTCTGTGTGAAAGGTTAAAACCGGAACAGAACCCATTTAAAAGTGGAGATAAGCGAACTCAAAGCTTTTGCGAAGTGAAACACCATTTCGGCAAAACTGTAACAATTTTTGCAAAATCGTATTGAAAAAACTGAACCGAACCGAATAACGGAAGTGTACCGAACCAAACCGAACCGTCGGAATGACGTACCGTCACAACCCTAGTATTAACTTTGGATTGAGGAGATTTTTCAAATAGATTAGCCGTTCGGTTTTATGATTTTATACAGCGCTGGTGTTTACAGGGCCGCGTCAAAGAAGTGAGTTATATGCCACACCTGTGTTCAAAACGGGATGCCCTATAAGGGAATGCAATTCCTCTGTTTTATATTACAAACGCAAAAACTGGTTTCAAAATTTAATATGTAGTCATATAAAGTACGCATTACAAATTACTTTAAAAAAATCAGTTCAATAAAATGGGCAAACAGTTGCATAGCGTACCGAATAACGTTATTCAAAACTAGACCGAAGTTAATTCGTGAGCACCGAAACACCAACCATTTGAAAAAAAAAAAACAAACAAACAAACAAATGTCAGTTTTGACTCATTGGTTAAGTGGCTGGTTGCCATTACAGTCTCATCCAGCGGAACAATTAATCGAATGTGTTACTGTATAGTTAACTTTTGTGAATGTGGCCACTGGCCAATTACAGGGTTCATCTCTACAGCAAAGGAAAAGTCAAAGAAACGGTACCGCTTTGAGTGCAAAAGTTAAGACAGAGGTTACACAGCTACCACCCGCCATTTTCCTTTAGCTTTAGCATTGACCCACTTTCATGGGATCGAGCGCCGGATATTCGTCTAGGCGCTCGGGATGATTTCCACTAAAACCACAAACTTTGTTATAGAAAAGCTGCAATTCGATTATGTACATTGCTACGCAGAATTGTTGTCCCTAATTTGCCACACATGAATCTGTTTTCCTCAGTACAGCGGAACCCCGACATCGGACCACCTCCCTATTGGAACCACCTCTGAAATGGGGTACATTTTTCCGTCCCGAATGCTTTCCATAGACTTCAATGGTTAAAAAAGCTCCCAATCAGAACCATCGCGGAACAGACCATATCGGGTCACCTTTTTCGGTCCCGAGGACTCAAAATGCCTGAGATCGGACCACTGTGGGACCGAGGGGAAATCACTGTATCTGTGCGGCACGTTATTCACAACACTTAGCATGTTGCCGTCTTGGATATTGTTGTTGAGGATTATAGTAACAAGTGTGTAACCAGAAAGTGGCTTTATTTTGTTATCTATTGTCTAAACAATAGCACCTGACAATATACAAACTTATTGCCTTCCCTCTGAGTACTTCTTGTGCGCTATAATCCTTAAGCCACTGTTGCCGTCAAAGCAAAATATGGTGTTTAAAACTTTTCCAAAGTTCAACCGCGTTGAAAATGTACAAAGAATTTCTAATTGCATATTCCATTACTGTTGCTTAGTGCCTAATCTCTCACTGCATTGGCTACCTGAATCAGGGCATTATTTCTGTTCTGAATCGCACTATCGCAAGTGCCCATTACGAAGTGTTCTCGCAAATATGGATGAATCGAAAGATGTGAAAAAATTTTACCCCAGAATGACCAAACCTCCCAAGTGGGACCACCTTTGAAATAGGGCACATTTTTTCCGGTCCCAGGGGTGGTCCGATTTCAGAGGTTCCGCTGTATAAGAAATACTGCATGGGGAGAAAATTGATGTCCCTTAAAATTTCGGTCTATCCTGGTAATAGGCCCCGCATTTTCCCGTGCAAATGTACTCGTAAGCTGAACCCTTTGATTTAACTTCTGTTCCAGACATAGTTACGATTTGCGTAGATTAAGGGCCCATACAGGGCTTTGTTTTCTATACGACACCTTTGGGAGGCAACACAATGTGTAGATATCAGTAATAGAAAGATAAGGAGAGAATTAAATCTGCTCGTAACACAAGGGTGAAGCCCAGGCAGTCACAGTAAGAACACCAAAGTGAAGATGAAGCGGACATTTAGGCAACAGTGCCAAAAACATTCACTGAACCTTACTAAGTTTGAGCAAAGCCCTAATTTCATAAATTTGATAAACATTTAAATTGAGTAGCAATTCAAATAATTTCGTGTCACCTTTGTAAATTCCAAATCAGTTCACACCCAATTTCATTTAATTTGATAACGATATTTATTTATGGAATGCCATTTTCACATTTATTAGTGAATTATTCATATCAAGAATTAATTTTTGCTCTCAAAAATTATTTTTTTTCTATATCAAGAATTAACTTTTGATCCCCAAAAAGTCAATTAATTTTGCTATCTGTAATTATATTTTTGATATCTCTAAATGTATTCTTGATCTCAAAAAATAATTCTTGATATCAATAAATATTTAGAGATATCAAGAAATATTTACTGATATCAAAATGAATTAATTTTCTTTAAAATTTATTTTAAGAGATCAAAAATTCATTTCTTGACAGCAAAAATGAAATATTTGATAGCAAAATCCCAATTTTGAGCTCAATAATTTATTTTTCTTTTGTTGATATAAATATACAACTTTGCTAAAAGTATTGTCGCCATGCCAGTTACAGGACAAAACATTCGAAAATAAAAAAAATGGAAATGTACTTTTACCCTGAGCTTAACTATCCTCATGCCGAATTTGAAGAATTTTTAGGAAACATGTTTTTAGTAAACAAGGCTTCGGCATAATATGGAGCATGCTAAAATAAATAAATAAATAAACATACACCTGAGTGTGCCGTATACACACCAAACCTTATTCCGACCTAATGAAAACTAAGAGAGTTAGCCTATAATTAAATTTTACAGAACAGACGGACAGACGTGAAAAGTAGTGACGTTTGAAAAGTGGTCACCACGAACAGACCTTACTGTACGTCATTCTGTGGAATTAGACACATTTGCCGCCACCGGCGTCATGCATGTTGCCGCTGGCAACCCGCTCCCTTCCCCAGCGTAGCCTACCTCCCCTTCCCAAGGCTTGAATCTTGTTTGAGCAACTGTGGCAATGCCTTTTAACACAATAATTCCTTTGGGACCTTCAGCCTCCATTATAAAAAGATTAGTGAATAAAACCGCCATTTTTTGACACAAAAATAACAATAAGAGTGAAACAAAATTGCCTATGTTTCCGTTATTCGAAGTGGCCATCTAATTTACTGTGCAGCTGATATGTTCAAGTCCAGGCGTCACATCCGTACAGCAGGACAGATTCTACCGTGGAGTCAAACAGTGTTAGCTTAAATTTACTGGATAATGAAGACTTCGCCAAATCTTTTGCAATTTATTACATGCCGCCCATGTAAGTGCAATTCGTGGTTTGGTGTCCTCAGTTGAACTACTGACAATAGATCCAAGTTTTGTAAATTCTGCAACCACATCCAGTGTTGAGCAATCACTTGTTTTGATGATCACTTCTTGAGACCAGTTATATGCCATAGCTTTTGGTCTCCTTCGAATCCTCCAGATGCGGAAGCTTCTATCCGTTCGAGCATTTCTTGACCTTGCTCTATTTGCTCACTGACCAGGGCGATATCATCACCCAAGTCTGGATCTGTAAAACATTGGGTTCTACTCTTCTGCTCAATCTTTCTTCTCACTCTTAGGCATATTGAACAGTTTGTGCAATTCACAGGTTTCCTAAAAACTATGATCATAGTCATAGCAAAACTTGTTTTCTAATACTTGCAATCATAATAATTTACTGCATGACTCGGGTAAATACTGTAACCTAAGTGGCTGATTTCCAGGTCAATACCTTTCCAATGTTGGCCGGAACGCAAAAGTCGCAATGTATATTGCAGTTGTTTATATTATAAACGCCTGTCAAGTCATGCAACAAAGCATCTATTAACTCATTTCGAGTCCGAATAATGATATAATTGCCAGTTGCGAAAAACGCTTAGATCAACGTTTTCTGACTGGACAATAATACTTTATATTAAGGCAAAATAAGTCAAAATCTGCTAAGTGTGTCCACTCCGCGATATGCTTATGTCTTTTGAGAGGCGGATAAGCACTATATATATACAGGACAACCTATACGGCCTGTAACATATGCTAAAGAGACAAGAACAACAATAATACTCGTGGTGAGCGATAATAACGAAATGGTAGTTTCTGGTATGTTAACACACGGTCATTATTTTGTTTACCTCCACTATAGGGAAGCACTTAGGCAATTACGATGGGTCCAGAATATTGATGTTGTTATTGCAGTTCACTTTTGGCTACTCATCACAAATGCGCTTCTGAATGCTGAATTCTTTGACAAAGACGCGGTTCTTTGAATGAGGACAAAATGGATGTTCTCCCATTTTGAACTGTGACAATAAGTACAAAACCGTAGAAAACAACAGATAGCGGTTCCAGTAGCACAATAAAATAATGAGAATTCATAAAACGCTATCATTGACGTTAGTTCAGATTATCTTATAGATTCCGAAGCATTTAATTCAAATATCTTTAATCTGACATGGCATAAGCGTTCTGTTACAGTCCGCTGTTTTATCAAGCTAAACGTAATACTGATAATTTCTTTGCTTGTAACCCGCTGTGACAGCATGGTAATATTTTATGGGTATAGGTACTAAGGGAATTGTGCCCTCAGTGTTGGTTCGATGCGAAAAAAGTTCATAAGGCAGTTCTATTCATAGTTTACGTTGCGCTGTGCTAATACAACTTGCGTTTTGAACAAGAATAGAAAAGGTTTCCTATAAATATTCTCTTAATAAATAGAGCTTAATTATATTCAGCTGAAACTCTCAGCGGCGTCACTGAAACGATAGTTTAATGCACAAGGTGAAGATACTGCGGGAAGAATATGGATTCAATAAACCGAAGAGATCCTGGTCTTGTTATCTGTAAACCCATGGGAAAGCTGTTGGAGGCGACGTATTTTAACACAATTGTTGACTTCGTTACTGGCAGACGTAGAAACCGTTGGTGTCAGTTGATTGGTGTCTGACTGTCCCGCTCTATGTACTTGGCTCAATGGTCACTGAAGAAATAACCTCCCGATAACGATTATACGCTGTCTTTTTTAGGTGAATATTTCTTTTTTATAAAGCCACATTTTGATATTTCGCCAGTTATTCCTAAATTGTATGATCAATAAATTATGTTTTGGCTTTTAATGCCATTGAAGTCTCTTTTATGCTATCATCAATGCTTGAGATTGCAATCATTATACCCACTTTATAATTGCAATTTTCACATTTCGTATGGTCTTTTTAATTACCATTTCGACAAGCAAGCAACAAAGGAAAATCGAAATAAGCATTTAAATAACAACGCTGAATTATAGCAATCGAAATAAAACTAACATTGTTATAAAAAAATTGAGAATAAAATGAAATACAAGTCATGTTATATTTTTTTTTTTTTTCAAAATACCGGCAAAAGTCCCACCGGCAAATGTCCCACCGGCAATTGTCCCACCAGCAAATGTCCTAAACCGCTTTAGCACATACCAACACACGTCGAAGATGGGGACTTGAAACTTGAGAACGATTGACTTGATCTTGCCGGAGAGGCGGTCACGTGGTCGCAGAAATTACTAAGTATCCGGAAAACAATGTCATATTAAACAGTTTTCAAATAATTTTAAAATGAACTTCGTTTTCTACCAAACCTGTAACAACGTAGTTTGCAATGACTTGCATATGACAGAAATTCATACCAGAGGTTTGAGACATTTGAACGCTTGTGTCCTAAGCTTGTGAAACTCGCAAAATTTCAATGCCTGCACTTACCTTTCAAAGAAAAAAAAACAACAACAACAACAAACAAACAGAAAAAAAAAACACTTAAATAAGATACAGTCTGTTGCTTCAATTTATTTGTTGCCTGGTGGGATTTTTAAAGGTGCACGTTTTTTGTACGTAGTTTGTCCTTTACATTAAGCGGCGCATAATCACACGCTGGTTACCATAGAAACTAATACAGTTCCTGACCTGAAACCCATGTAACTAAGAAATGTAAAATTGGTGCCAGCCTCATATGTTGCTACTGTAGTCAGTCTAACAAAGCCCTCGTCAACGAACCCATTGAAAGGATAAAAGTACGATTTCCAATAAGTGATTGAATACCGGTGGCTATTTCGACAGCTAATGGTTCGTAGCTCTGTGTTTGAATTTAAAAGATAGAAAGCAAAAGCAAAGCATCGTTCTAGTGCTGTACCCTTGTATAAAAATACTTCTGCTGTTTCGTTATGAGTAAGGTTTGGTAAGGCTTCCCGAGACTGTCGCGATGGTCGGAACTTACAGCATATAAATGTTTAATGTTGAAATTGTTAGATGTTGTCTAAAATCTGCATCCATGTACGGACATCATTTATACGCCTCAGTCAAACCATTCTGAAATACTAGGATGCGAGCGAGACAGTAATTAAAGTAGCAGAATAATAGACTCGGACGACTGGATTTCTGAACAAGAGCAACCAAGTCTAAATTCTTGGCCTTGCTTCCAGTGACATTGCTTAACGTGGACGCTTTTTATGCCCATTGTGTTTGTGGGTGATTGAAAAGAAAGTGTCCTATTATGTCCTATTATGTCGTCAGCAACACTACAGGCGAGCGTTCTGTGAGTGTCCTCAAATAAACAATGTGAAGTTCGAAGAGCTGCCCAGTTGTAATTCATTGATTTATAAAACTGATTTACTTATTTGCGATTTGAATAAATTCTTCGATAGAAATATTACTTACTCGACACATTGGGCACAGTGATGAAAACTGACATAAAATCCTCTGCGTATTGCCTTTACTTTTGCTTATCACTTGTTAATCTCATATTTGAAACTAGACCCTTTTCGCTAACGAGTAGTGAAAATTACAACTGGGGCCACAAATATACGATTCTGAATTGTTAAAAATTCAGAATTCTTTAAAAATCCGGTATTTTTACCTTGACCATGATCGAGGAGGTCAAGATTACCTCGGTACATCTTGCACAACATCTTTTAGGCCCAAAGGAAAATAAGCTCAAAATCGCTCTATCTGTAACCGTTTGGTCAATTTCCATTTTTGACATTGACCATGACCCAGGAGTTTAAAATCACCAAGGGACTTCTTACATATCGTCTTTAAGGCCCAAAGGCTTAAAATCGATCTGCCTCTAACCGTTTCCGAGATATTGGTCAACTACCGGTGTGTGACACTGACCATGCTTTCAAAATTCTTTTTGTCGAAAATGAAGTTTACAGATCACTTTTTTAGTTTGAGATGAAACATTATGACCTGTGTCATCCTTAATATTCACTTCTATCAATTTTGATGTGTTAACAGGTACGTAATGAGGTTCTTCATACTAAGGTTTCACAGCAATGTCACCTTCATGACCTTCAATGGGAACAGAACGTAGTAAAGGAACATAATAATCTCCAACTTCTTGTGGCTCGGAAATACTGCAGTACACGTAAAGTGTATAAAATCCATGTTTCACATCTGGTTGATGTTCGGCAGGACCTAATTGTTTATACAATTTAGCTGACGTAAATCGTAAAATCTCAGCTAATCCAGTAGAAAAGATAATATCATAATTATTTCTCAAAACAATTTTACCATACTTTAACCGAATAGGGTTTGTAGTAATAGATCGTTGTAATTCTTCATTTATTGCAGTACATATTTCAGGTATAGATCTAAGGGGCAAGCATTGTCACAAGCGTTTGCATTTAGCTTGTTCCCTTTTCTGACCTCCTTGAATTATAAATTACTAATGTTTGTTCTCTTAGTAATAACCTCTGGTTTTGGATTCAGAAAATAAACTTTGATTGATTGATAGTAACCACATGGAATGGTAACTTCATAGAACCTATCATCTAATGATGACCCATAATCAAGGGTGGAGTCTATTCCTTGTCTCACTGTCGTCCACGTATGTGGGTATTGAATTTCAGCTAAAGCCATTTCATATTTTCCTTTCAAATATAATGTACACGGTAAACGCATTTGATAATTAGAGACTTTATTCATAGGATAATAGTTCATGCTAGCATTACTAGGCAACGTAATGTAAAAACTTCTTGATTCTATGATCACTAAATCGCATATGCGCGTTGACGGACTGAATGGGTATATACATTACTTTGTGCAAGGCGCGCGCCATTTACATTACGTGTAATGTGTACACCTCACACATTGCATAGACTGCGTACATGGTTCACATTGTTGCTGCATATTACTTCTCCTTGACAGCAAGCACTTACACATCTTATTTTTTACAGATTATATTAACAGATTTAACTCATATAAATATGAGTTACAGTTTTATTTTCTCGACAACAACATGCCTCTTTAAGCCATGTTCCCATCCTTTTGGAAATTGTCTTTTTTTTCAAAACAGTTTTCGGAATATCAACATCTAGAATTTCGTGAATAAGCTGCTTCCTTTCATATAGCAACCAATGGCTATTTCACTAAATCAATAATGTTGGACTTTTCAATTTCTATCTCCAGTTTTCAACACAAGTTCATTCTTATCTGTCCATCTGGTGTCATATTTCTTCAGTTTTACCAGAAGTTGTGTTACTTCCACATGATATATATGTTGAAAATGGTTTAGAAATGGTAACTTTTGTGGCCTTTCTTATTTTTCTGCTGCAGCCGCAGACTTTTGTTGTTGTTGTGACAGAATTGTTCGTAAATGACGGCTGAGAATTAGAGATATTTCCGTATCAGTTTCACGATTTCGTTTCTTTTTTAAAAGATTATTCACTTTAGCTTTAACACTATCATTTGAAGGTTGACTTGATAATAATTTGTGTATTCTGATTCAAGAATAAGGATCATTTTCAATGCGTGTTTCATTTTTCAAAAATAACAATTGAGCAAATAACGGAAGCACAATTCTTGCAAATTGTTCTAATCAATCCACCTTTTTCATTAATCAGCTTCTTTTTACGCTTGTGGGAAATTGTTTTATCAGCCAGTTGTCGAATTGTGTGTAGTTCCTGCTTTAATTTTTGATACATATGTGGCCTCAGTGGTAAGTATCCATGCAATATATTCAATCACATTTAAAACAAACTGATCAATTCATCTTTTGTGTCTTGCTTCAATAATTATTTACGTCGTTTAGCACTACTACGTGCTAATAAATGAAGAAATGGTTGAATTCGTCTAGATATCTTGACGTTCAATACCAAACTGTAGTAATTCTACTTCATACACTATTTTATTTACATAAACGTAATCTGTATCACTTGGTAAAATTCCTGTGCGAATACGTAGCTTATTTTCTGTCTTTGGTTTCAAATCAATAAACAAATAGCCATGAGGTTTGCTCGTAGCATTTTTAATATGCTTCAATGAGAAATTGAGATTTCCTCCGGATACAAATATTGAGCCAGTGTACTGATCTGGTGACTATCTCTTGGATTTTTAAAAAGAATAATGTAATGTGTATTTAAACTAATATTACGCATTTCCTTTCCTTGGTGAGACAGATTGTGTGGGATGAAAATAATGCTTATATTTTTGTGGCTACTTCCAACGCTAAACAATCTGGTCATGCGCTCATCACTGTGACATTTGGACATGAGATCATCAATAATGAGTAAGTTTTTCTATATTAGATTGAAACGTTCTTCAATATCCTCTGGAATACCTTGATAAAATGTCACTCCTTTCATACCTTTGTACAAAGGTTGATCTGCAGCATAGAGCCATAAAGTATTTTTAGGAAATGGTTGAATGACTTTTGGTTCAATTGGTATTTTCACAAGAGACGTTTTTCCAGTACCTGTTGGTCCAGAAATCAGACATGTAACCGGATGCTTCATAGCTCTTGAATATCAGGTACCTTTAACCAACTTCTAAATGTCTTTGACCAGTTTCGTGTCTTCAAAACTTGTTCAATTTTGTACACAGATTGAACGTCTTTTGCGATAGCTTGTTATTCTTCTTCATAGAAATGATCATCAATATCTTCGTCTAAGAAGTCTTTGACACGATGCAAGTGTATTCCTTGCTTCTTACAACGATGTGTGACAATGAACACTTCCTGTGTCCATTTTGTATGGTAATCCCTTTGACATAAATATCTCATGTGTGAAATGCGAACATGTTGACCAATGTCAAACTTGTATGGTTTTGGCTTTTTTTGCTGATTTCAATTTCAATTTATCAATATACGTGTGTTTCCACACTTTAGATTTTCAATCTTCTTGGTAATGTCTACCGGTGATAATGCATTTGGTAAGGATCCATGAGGTCTATAATTATAATTGCAGACTAAATCTTGTAAAATATCGTTTGCCGATGTGGAAAATAGCGATATATAATTTCTTTGAGAGTATGTATGACTCTTTCAGCAAAGTTGGCTTTCGTCTCATTTTTGGTAGTATATGCATGAATGCCTTCTTTCTTTAGAAATTGTTTTATCCATCTATTCTTAAATTCTGTTCTAGATCTTCTTGTTGTTTCTTTGAAAAGTCTTTTGAAAGCTTGACTGACACTAGTATGATTTTTGTTTGGTAAAGGTTGCACCCACAAGTGTTTTGAAAGACATCCATAATGATAAATACAAAGTGATTGCCTTCATTATGTGCTGCAATATCGTTTACATCTGCCAAGTCCACATCCCACATATCATCAATACCACGACTAATGCTGCGTTGTCTTTAGAATTTGCATTTCACTGGCTGAAATAAACTAAAGGCATCTTGATCTTGCAACCAATTTTTCACTTTGGAATATGTCACAGGATGTTTGTTTTGTTTCAGTAGTTTGCATAATTTATTAGCTCCTGCAAATGTTCCAGGAATTTCACGTTTAAAATAGTATTGGCTAAGTAGTTTTTCCGCTATGTCAGCTTAACTCAAATTGAAACCAATCATTCATACAATAAAACTTTTATTGACATGCAAATATGAATAACTTAACTAATACTTTAATAATTCAGAGACACCAGGTAAAAGATTGCACTATGAGTGCAGTGCTACGTTCTCATTCTACGTACAGAGCGTACAGCCATGACTGTGACGATAAACACGTTTCTTACTTTTGCAAGAAAGATCAGCTACTAGAAAACCTCAGTCCTTTTTTTTCAAAACCACCAACTCGTGTGAAATAAGTGCAAAATATTGACTGCTGATGTATGGATAATGTGTTGTCGAGAAGCACAAAACAGATTTGTTAAACAACTGAGATCCAGCAAGCTCTCCGCATTCCGAGTTCAAAACTGTGCCATAAGTCAGTTATAATACACCTTTTTTAAAAAAAAGTCCAGTGCTGATTTGCATTTCAGTGTGCTCGACGTTTAACGTAGGACCACAAGTGAATTAAAATGCGAATCATTTCCATTATCACAATATTTGACGAATGAAGGGGGAAAGGGTCAAAAGGTAAAAAAGAAAAATGCTCAGAATGGTCTGAAACGAAAAAAATATGCTGAAATTAGAAATTCCCGCCCTGAGGTAGGCGGAAGGCGGTCCAAAGGTAAAAAAAAAAGAAAAATGCTTAGAATAGTCTGAAACTATACCAAAATCAGAAATTTCCGCCTGGGGAAGGGGGTCCAAAGATAAAAAATGAAAGATGCTCGGAATGGTCTGAAACGAAAACACATACCAAAATCAGAAATCCCCGCCTGGGGAAGGGGGTCCAAAGATCAAAAAATAAAAAATGCTCGAAATGATCTGAAAAGATATAAAAGACAAAATATGGTAAAATTAGAAATTCCCGCCTTGGGGAGGGGGATTCAGTCGGTTCACCAGGAGTAGGGGGGTTCAGCGTCCAGAAATGTCGTTATCCATCTACTTTCTGATTTTAGACATTGACCATGACCGAGGTCAAGGTCACCGAAGTATCTCTTACATATCGTCTTTTAGGCCCGAACATTCGAAAATAAGCTCAAAGTCGCTCTATCTCTAATTGTTTTCGAGATAATTGGTACTAGGCAACGTTCTCAACGAAAGAGATCGTATTCGTATCTCGAGCGGTCGCTTTGTTAGTACTATCCAACTTTATCTTACCCTCGTCCGATTGTTGTTTTCGAGATAATGGTAAACTTTCGGCTTTTGACACTCGCAACGAAGGAAGAAGTCAAGTTCAACAAAGTACCTCTTACATAACGTCCTTTAGGTCAAAATGGTCGAAAACAAGCTCAAAATCGCCTTATCTGTAACCATTTTTGAGATCATGATCAAATTGTTCCCTAAGGTCAAGCGAAAAAAAATGCAGATTTCACGACGTCTCATCACATTCTATCATCGAGTCAAATTTCATCTTCCTACGTCAAATAGCATGAGCCAAAAACAAAATATATATGTATTCACAAGGGTTGGGAGGCGGGAGATGCCGTTTCGGTACGACAGTAGAAAAGCAACGTTCTTTTTTCTAGAACGGTTTCTAAATCGCAAAAACTGTTCCTTTCAAAACTGGTATGTAGGTTAAGGAAAGTCAAACCAAACACCTGTTGAAATGTTTAAAAATGCTTCTCGAAGAGAGAAAATGTTGTGTTAAATTTAATTTTGGCCAAGTGTTTCATATATTGCTTTTCCAAAATTATTGCTCGTTTAAAATTTTACTTAACACAAAGCGAACGTGATCGCTTCCACTAGCTGACAGCGACAAATACATGGTAATTGATCACTGACGAAAGTACAGGGGTGCCCATACAAAAACACACCGATGAGGACACTAAAACTGGTTTCAAATTGCATTCCCAATTTTGTTAGTTGTTTTTTATTTGCGACATTGCATCAAAGCGTGGGATCAGTTTAATTAAGTAACGTATATGAACTTCATGAAATCATTTAGTTTGGGGGAAATCATTAAACTGCTCCTGAAAACAGCCTGAAAAGGTAAAACACGAGGAAACGCAAGAGCATTTGTAGATTTCACTGTTCATTTATTTATTTAAGCCATTTCTGCCGACCCGTTGAGTGCGAGCAGCCGCGGGTGTCACAATACATAAATACCCATGCTGTATCCGTATAATTTTCAGAGATCCATATAATATCCTTGTGGAACTAATAATTTTACATAAACTGTTCTGTTTACTTTTAACATCCAATATATAATGGAAGTTTAAAATACAATTTGGAATATGCTGTGGCCAATCACACACTGATCGTTTTCTCTGTTTATGAATACTCGACCTCAGCTAGGCATTATTATGTTACGATCTATGGTTTATTGCGGTGGATCTGAGCCAAAATAAGAACAAGATTGCTTAAATGACATCAATGTAACAAAAACCCATTGTTTTTATAGCATCAACAAGAGGTTGACGAAAGATCGAAAATGCTAACGACATCTTCATCATTATCATTATCATCATCATGCAATAAAGAGTTGCCAATTTTTATTCAAAGCAATTCCATGTAACATCGACATGCTTAAAATTCACCATAGAGCGCATATGAAGTGTTGCAACAAATAACTCGGGAATTTAATTCTGGGCACACATTTCCTGAAAGTTGTCTGTAGAACAAGAAGACAAAAGATTTGATAAAATTTGCTCAGAGAATTCTGTTCTTCAGCTCTTAGACTACAATTTGCTGTTTTTAATACAAATCAAGATTTAATCAATGTCAATGTCAAGGTTTTTAAAATAAACCTTAACTAAAAGAAAAGTCAAACAAAAAACAAATACTATAGAAGAACTCGAGCAAACTGTTAAGATGTGCATGTGTGGCATTGAGCGATGCGCCGTTAACTAACAACTGCATTGACATTGGTTTCGTGGAGTATTTGTCAATTCCCGATGTACCTGTCACCCCTCGATTTATCTGAAGTCGGCGCTTGAGAATTAAAAATAGTCAGGGCATCTTTAGGGTAGCTATTTTCAGATATCGTTAAAAGGGTCACACATCGGAAGAGCTAATTTACAGCTGATTGTGCCTGACTTCAAATAAATTTAGTTAGAGCCTACTGTAATCAATTGATCTGTATCTCATTATTTGTGGTCTTAACAGAAACACAGGATTCCTGTTGTGGTTTCTGAAGTCTACTGATTGCTGTTTAGCTGCTCACATAATTGTGGTTGCTACAACAGACGCTTCATTGTCTCATCAGTTGTTCCAGCTTATGAAATAAGTTTAATTAACGTTACAGTTGAAACTCTCAATGGAGCGATCGGAGAATGCGGCTTATTGATACCAATCCTGCTAGAGATGTTACACTGCTATGCAAAAGGACAATATTTAAGTGGTACGAAATATCTTATTGCGAAATTTGATTCAGTAGCCAACTAATACCAGATGATGTTGCATGTTAAAAATACATTACAATGCATAAAATGAAGGCAATTGAATTTTCGATTTGACAGTGTAGTAAAATGTTCAAATGATTTTGGTTATAAATGCTCAGCACTGCAACCTACAGACACTATATGAAAAGTTGGGTGCGCTTGCCTACATAACCTTTGGGATTAATAGAATGAAGGGTTCTTCAAGGGTTAGTTCATACAGTAGGACTTTCTTGGACTTAGGATGCTTTCTCATTTACGGAAACATGAAATTTATTATTATGACATACTCTTGGCGTTCTCAACACAATCACCCTGACAATTTACATGAACTTGCTCTGTTGGTGTGAAAGTTCTTTCACACTTTGTTTGCCATTAAATGGTACGAAGTGTGATATTACCAATTAAGAGTATAGCTGTTCAGAGAGTTTTAGTTTTGGCTTCGATGGAAACAATACATTTCATACATTCATGGGTTGAGAAAAATTACAGTAAAATAGAAAATAACTGCAGACATCTACGAAGATTCTGCTTTAAAAGTGTTAAATATATAAAAGGAATTTGTTTCATGCCAAATTTATTGATGGAAAATCTGGACTGATTTAAATATTTTTCTGAAATCTCTTTCTGATAATTTCTAGCGAAAAAATTCTTCATTCTTCCTAACTATTCCTGGTAAAATAATTCCAAAAAATTTAAACCCGTAATTTATAGTGGATTCAACAGTATGCAAAAGTTTGCAATGCGGATTGGGATTGCAGCTCTGCTTTCTTGTTGGCCATACAGCAGAAAGTTATTTCCTCTTAGCAGTTTATGGCATGCTAGCATTTACAAAGTTTAAATTTCTTTGTCATCATTCTTTCTTTAACATAATTAAAATTGTGGCTGTAGTCCATCGTTTTTTTCGGTGGGTTTCTTTGCTTTCATTGAAGTTTGCAAATTGGCTTATTAACTTTACCGGATGTTAAGGTTTTAACTTTTCATAAAAACATGTTGCGCTGTAGCAGCAATTACCGTTCAGTTGCTCAAATTGTTGCTAATTCTAGAAAATCTGAAAGCAGTGCTGTTTTATAGGTAGTTTTATAACATATACCGCACTAACGTTAAACAAGTAATGTAACATAGATTTCAGTTTGGACAAACAAATAACCTATTAATTCCAAAAAGTAATTTCAAGGAAATAAGCATAAAGACTACCAGACTTTTAGTGTACGTGTGTCCCAAAAGTAATTTGTAGCAATTGACGACAAGTTTAGAATTATAAAGAAACGCAAAAAATAAGTATAAAACTATTTTAGAATAAGCAGTGAAATAAATGCAATCTGTAATACAGTGAATGGGCCCAATTATGGACCTTTTTGACCATTGGTTACAGTAGTGTACATTCCTTCTAATTGTTCCAATGCAGTGCCTGCAAGTACTTTGCGATTCTTAGGGTCAAAGTGCTTTGTTACAAGTCATCATGTATCATCGACGCGCACCGGGGCATATGGTGGCAATCTGACGCATGACCATATGGTTTTATATAAGTCGGCATGATTTAACAGCTTCATAATCAAGGCAAGCATGTACTTCATGAAAACACAGAATTAATATGTGACCAAGAATGAAAATAACATCTGAAGATCTGATAATATTATCGAAAAATGCTACAAATTGAGTCATGTATAACACAAATATACTTCACATGACATTGAGTAATACACAAAATTTGCCACCGAGTAAATACATTTGCTCTCATTTGCACAAAATTTATAGCAAGTTGTAGGCGTACTGAGATTAAAAATGAATGACGTCACATCATCGTTCTGACGTATTTTGGCTGAAAGCCCTAGATGTATTTTTTTTAAATATTAACCTTTACAAGGCTGCAAGATGTACTATTCGGAAAGTAGGAGTCAAGTCATCACAGTGACACATTTCTGTAAAAATCCTTGAAGCAAAGTCCAAGAGATGGCAAATCAGGAGTCTGGATCAGTGCTGTAATTGTAAGCCCAGTCACAATGGACAACAAACTCCCTTCTCGACTTCAGTTTTACCTGGCATAACTTCCATTTAAATCGTGCGGTGTAAATTAATGCAGTTTCTGAGATGGGAAGGAGCATATCAAAATAATGATTAAATGCAAATATTTTTAGTTATATCACCTAATGGCCTTCATAAATGATATTCTCAGTGGAAGCATTTCGTAATAGTCTAACCCATGCTCACATATTATGTTGATTGTTTGTGATATTCCTAGTGGAAGCATTTCGTAATAGTCTAACCCCATGCTCATATATTATGTTGATTGTTTTTGATATTCTTAGTGGGAGCATTTCGTAATAGTCTAACCCCATGCTCATATATTATGTTGATTGTTTTTGATATTCTTAGTGGAAGCATTTCGTAATAGTCTTACCCCATTTTCATATATTATGTTGATTGTTTAAACGTATTGGGCAAAATCTCTTTTATAGCAGTCTAGATGCACTAACATCATTTGATAATTTCGAGCTCATCTGTACCTTCAACGCCACATGTATTTCACACGTAATTTCGCAATACATTAGGTTGTTAGACCAGAAAGAAAAATAGTGTTGTTTCTAATCGTAATTTTTAAAAATGACCCGATCGACGATCTTTATTTTTTTTTCCTAAAAAAATTTGGACACGTTCGGGCAGAAATTTGTTGCTCTTGAAAATTTTGGTAATCTGGCATTTGTCAAAATTTTTGCTTCTGTTGCTTTCACAAAATGTAGTTTAATGGTTTCGTTTAGGTAACATAACATTTATGTTATTAATTTATAAGTTCCTATCGCCGGATTTCCCGGTGGTAAAAGGCCAGGAAAGGACGGAATTCCGGTGTCGGTGCTAAAATACTGAAAAGCTACTCTACTGTCAGTCCTCTACAATCTTCTACTGAAGTTTTGGAGGGTAGGCTCAGAGCGTAGGGTGTGTGTAACGCCAATATACACACCTTGTGTAAGAAAAAAGGCGACAACGGTGATTTCAACAACTAAAAGACATTTAACCTCTGACGTCTTCAAACAAAGTCAAACGCGTACAGTTACCATCACGGAATTGTTGTTCGCTGATGACACTGCGTTAGTAGGGCATAGTGAAACAAAGCTATAGGCCCTAATAAGCATTCTGCAAATGCGTGTGAACATTTTCCCGACAATCATGGGGGACGAAAACCGTCGTCACAGCTCAAGCTGTTAAACACCCACCGATTATAACTCTTAACGAACTCTGTTAGAGTTTATGAATGTTTTTTACGCTTGGCCTCTATTAGCACTGAGAACAGAGTCCTTGAAGACAAAATATATGTCAGGCTGCTATCGTGTTAGGCTAACTAAACAAACTGATCATCAAAACCAAATGCAATTTACCAGACATACATCCTCAGGACGCTTCTTTACGGTAACGAAACAACCAGGCTGCTTACTTGTGAGATCAGGTGGGAGAACAAGATCCCCAACGCTTCAAAGATGTATGTAACGGTGATCTTCGAGCCTTAGGTCTATCAACTGACAAATGGGAAACATTGCTAAAAATCGAGCAGTCTGGCGCTCCAGTATCCACAAGGGAGTTCACCATGATGACTCTAGATGGTTCAGCGAAGTTCCGGAGAGACGAAAGCAGATAAAAATGCAGTCGACGTCAACCAACCACCCAAAACTAGACAGCGAGCTTGTGCAGATGTCCATCGCCTTTCGCAGATAGGCTGATAATTTTTGAAGCATTTAAGCTTTACCTATTTTCAAGATGCGACAGCCAATTTTTTGTGTAAAATTTCACCTTAAAAGGCCAGTTTCATTTTTTTTTGGTAATTTTTTTATTTGCAGATTTTAAGACTCAGCCAGATCACCTCTTTGTTTATTTATGATTTTAGTGGCTTGGCTGGGTTATGGAAAACAAGGTTATTTTTTCCCTCGCCTCGTCAGTAAGGATAGTTTATGGTGATTTCAACCATTTTTGAAATATCAAGAATTTAACATATTGGTCGCCATGGAAGTATTAGAAGCTTAATCCCGGCAGACTAATAAATGTCGTTAGTTATTTTTCGGAACATTAGACATCTAAAATATATGTAAGATATTTCTTTCTAATTTATTCCCCATAGCATAAGCAATTTATTTTTTATTGTTAATACCTGTTATATGTGTTTTTATTATTTTAATTGTGTTATACAGCATAGTCATCAATATTAGCTACCACAGCTGTTTGTGCACATTGCATATTCAACAAAAATAAATTAGTAATTCTGAACAAGATTTCAAAGGACAAATATACAGAACATTGTAAAGTTATTTTGACTAATGATGCAACACTGCATATTAAAGTCTGTGTTTTCGTATCTCACTCACTGAGAAATTACTATAGAAAATTGTTTTGGTGATATCATGAAATAATTGCTTTACTTCAGAAATTTGAGGCATTCTTTTATAATCTCATTAACTGGATTTTTTCTTACAAAAATGTTTGAAACCAATTAATTTAGTGTTATTCTTGATATCAGTAACTGAAGAAGTCAAGGTGAATTACATTTATATAAAAAGTAGATACCGCTAATTCAAGTGTTAGCATCAATAATTCAATTGCTGATATATATATATATATATATATATATATATATATATATATATATATATATATATATATATATATATATATATATATATATATATATATATATATATATATATAACTATTGACATCAAGATTTGAGCTGCTAACATCACAAATTCAATTTCAAACACCACCTATCACTTATGGAATTTTGTATATAAATGATAATATATGGGATATATATCTAACGTTATGTTGATATAACTAAATATAAACAAATATAAAAACCTGAAGCAATAACTCTGTGGGGCAATATCCCAGATAAATTCTTATTCGAACAGCGTTTCGTGAACGCGAGCTGGTAAGTTGATTGCCCCAGTTAATTCTGAACTACATTTCTTTGCACAACATTCTTAGTTCATGGCTGTGTTTAGGGAATCAGTTTTTCTCAAGGATGATGTTGTAGTTCACAGATGTGACTTCTATTCCGTTTTGTGATACTCTTACATTTTCTTATATTGTCCATGAGAGTGTTTTTATCCACGGAGCACAACCCTAATTTACCCCTTAAGGCGAAGACAAGATGAAAACCTGATGTAGACACATTTCTACGCACAACAATTATTGAATATTAGCCATGTATTTTAGAAGTGATCAATTTGTGGGACCAGTAGATCCGCTACCATATGACCAACACTCATATTTCCATTTTTTCGGTGAAACCCATCAATACGTTTGTTCTTTCAAAAGTAGTATTTCAAAAATGACACATCAGAAACCCGGAAATAAGGGGTCTAGAACTTTTGGCGGTCGGGCATTTGGTGGTGGGACTTTTGGCGGTAGGACTTCGCGGTGGACAATTGGCGGTAGGACTTTTGGCGGTTTAGGACATTTGGTGGTGGGAATTTCGGCGGTATTGTCAAAAAAAAAAAAATCAGCATAATTCAAACTTCAAAAAATTATTTATTTATCAATATCATACATATCATCTTTAACTGCACTACAACTGTTGTTGTTTTTCTTGGGTGTCTATGGCGCGGCGCTTGATGCCTTGTTGAGTCTTCAACATCTCGATTCTGGCTTGATTAGGTCCATGAGTGTGCTCGCCAACCTTTATGCAACCACCTTCTTTGACTTTCACTCTGGTTCTGCACTCTCGGGGTCTCCCCTTTTTCGCATTCGAAGTCAACAAGGCCATTAGCCGGGGGCTTATCTTACGTAGAGAGATATCCCTCATACGCAAGTTTTGGTTTTCCTCGATTACGATTACTTGTGATGAATTCCATGTCTTGATATGGATATGAATCAAATTGAGAAACAGCCCATACATATACTGACTACAAGGTGCAACTCCGGAATGAGGATATACTCCGGATTACAATGCATCACAGCAAAGTTAATTACACTTCCCTGCATAATTGAAAAAAAGTGCAATTACTATAATATGTAATTAATTGCAATTTCCAAATGTAATTCAAAAAAAGGAATTGAAATTTGTCAATAGATCATACAATTCCTATTTTTTCATTGATGATAACATAAAAGAAACATAAAAAATACCCAAAACAGCTTTTATAAATACCACCAAAAGTCCTATACCGCCAAAAGTTTCACCGCGAAAAGTCCACCGCGAAAATGTCCCACCGCCAAGGTCCCACTGCCAAAAGTCCTGTTCCCTGAAGTAAGACCACCTAACTGTGGAACTGGTCAAAAGGGGGCCTTCTTTCTGGGTAGGGTTATTTCCGGTGTTCTCTATAACTGGAGTGAATACGAACGAGACTGACGTTTAATAGCATTATAGAACTACTGTGCATTTATCTTCCAGGTTGCTGGCCAAGCAAATAAGAATGCAACGAAACCATCCAGCCAGTGACAACACAAAGCTTCCCTGAACTCTGGGTAATCGACCGATTGACTGGTGCAGCCAACAAAAGCAAACCCCACCTCACACCCAAAGCTGTTGAACTAACTTGTAGCACCAAAATCTGTGAATCCTTCTAAAGTATACTTTGTTATTATAGAAATACATGTAGTCCCCGCGAAGGCTAAAAACACTAACTAGGAATGTTTATATAAGGAGAGCTCTTGTCCAAAGTTGTAACTGGTGATTGCTGTAAAAGCAGGGTAAAGTGAATTAATCAGTAACGCGGGATGCGAGGACCTGGAGACCTTGAACTAAAGCAAACAGTTGTGAGTTGATGAAGAGGGGGAATAATAGTGATCAGGATTCTATCAAAACTACTCGCCATCTTCACGAGCCATCTCTAACAAGCGTAACAATAGAAGAACGCAAATCAGTAGCAAAGGGGTCTTCCAACAGTGCTTTATCACCGCTAGTGCCAAGATATGGAGATTTCCTAGCTGTTACTGCGGCCACAGTAATGAAAGGCAATTGACTGGTGGATAATAATTGTTAAGCGTCGAAATCTTTCGGGATTGCTGGTCACTAGAGAATGGGGGGTTGTTCTTTCTAGACAACCAAAATACGCAACATTTTGGCCGAGCGCGGTATATTGATTGATGAATCTTCTCAAATTAAGTAACAAGATTTCCAATGCCTGTGAATTGTGAAAGGCTCAAAGACAGAAAGCAGCAGCTCAGCCGTCTATTGGAAGATATATCTTTACGTGACAGCAGTTAGCAGGGCCTAATTTGAACCACTCGTAGCAAAAGTACTCCTGGGACTAAATGGCTGGATTTTTATGCCTATGTCGGGCAGATAGTATTATCACTGTCAACCGTAACATTTGATGACTACACAATATGCCTGACCTCACCAAAAAGCATGACTCGTACTTAACCTTAGCGTTTTTCTCTGTGAGTTATCTCGATTCTTGAAGGCAATGGATACACCGGTCACTATGGCTGTTTTAAAAGATACGAATGGATTCCGTTGATTCACATCTCTCCAGGGACGACGCATCGAACGGGGATGTCTTAGTTGGTTCATCGTTTTTAAAATGTTCATCTTTCATTACACGAACACGTATCATTCTCTTGTGCTCGTATTAAAAACAGGGAAAGTTTTTTTTACTGCTATCTGAGTAACTTTGCATGACTTAGTGGTTTTATGCTTCTAAAAGATGTCATTTTAAGCTATGACAGCTCTTAAATGTTGCTTTTTTCCACGAGATAGGGATGTCGTGAGCGGTGATTGAATTTGCCTGCGAAATTCTTGGCTTGATTGGGCTTGTGAAAGTGGAGAGATGGCTGTACTCACATCGCGGCCGCATCACCGCTGACAGGCTTGTTAAAGCGTTATTATTCAATTTAGGCATCAGAAAAACGACGGTTATATTTGTTGTTAAAGCATCACTTACTGCTGGCTTTGCTGTTATCAACCATACAGGATATAACGTAAAAAAGATGTATTTATAGTCAGAAAACACAAGTTATCGTCAGTTGTTAGTGTTAAATCATGGAATACGGCATGCATTGCAATACATTGCTTTTATCTTGTGCTATTCTCACATCGTGGATATCAATAGAATCAGTAAGAACGGGCAGCGAGAAATCTGTGGCTAAAGTACCGGGTAACATGACGATCGGTGCCTTATTTCCGGTACATCACAGGCCCTCGTCTCGCGGCGGATTCACGCGCAAGTGCGGCAATATTCGCGAACAATACGGTATTCATCGCATTGAAATGTTTTTGAAAACGTTAGATGAGATCAATGCGTCGCCCCATATTCTGCCGAATGTGACGCTGGGCTGTGACATCCGGGACTCCTGCTGGTATCCACCCGTCGCCTTGGAACAAAGCATCGACTTCATAAAGAATTCCATTGCCAGTCTTGAGAAAAAGAATAATAATAGAACAGGTAAAGGGTGTTCGAATGACGGTGAAAGAAAAGTATGGGTGAGGGAGCATCGCCAGTTTTTTTTTTTGCTTTTTTTTTTTTTTTTTTTTTTTTTTTTTTGAGGGGGTGGGGTCCTTCTTTAAGCGCCACCTATTGCCGAAAGTCTATTCGGAGACATACATATTTTTATACTTTGCATTTAATAATTATTGCGCTGTCTATCAGGACATTACTCAAGAATTAGTTTCAGCAAATCAAACTTTTACAGTATAAACAAGGGGCAGACGCCTATTTTTTAGTTATATACACATAATTGAAATGCAGTTATCTTTAAAATAATAAATGCGATATTTTTATGTAATTAATGGTTACAAAAGTGTGAAAAATGTATTTACCAAAGGCGCAAAAATGTTCAAAGTTGTGAGATAACCTACTTCTCTAAACTTTGTTTTTGTAAACAATTAGCCCACGAACGAACTGATGTTAACTCTCAAGACAATTAGACGGCTTGCCCGTGATTTTTATAGTCTTACGAAAATTCAGTGCTTACAACAAGATCACAATGAAATTGAATTAACAAATGTTAAACTGTTTTGTAAACAGTAGCTTCAAAACAATAAGATCAAGTTTAGAGGCGTTGTTCGTGATGAAATTTGGTTAATCTTAAATGACGAATATTTGACAAAAGTTACTTTGTGCAACTATTTGTCAACAGTTTTTTTTCAGCGCATATTCTTCTGTAATTTTCACGTCAGGGTAAACAATAGTCTTGTTTCTCATCAAGTCAAAAAATGACTCGGCTAGTCAGCAATAAGAAAAAACCTTGTAATAATTTCGACTTCAACTAAAATGCTTTGTTCGTTTTTTCCTCACACAATATGGCCCAATGGCGTATAAATCGTTTATATGACATGCTACCCATATTATCAATTTAGAAATTGCTATTTTCGAGCGTTCGAAGTGTCGCTTCTGCAATAATGCGAGCAATGAAGACTCGAAAGCAAAATTTGCAGACAAATTCTCTCTGAATGGGCGTTCTCTGTACTTTCATTTTTTTTACACCAGGCCAGATTTTTTACTGGAAATTTTTTAGACCAGGTGGAATTCTTTTTTATTGCCAATTTCATGGTTATTTTTTCCTCCCCTGAGCTGTGGAAAATTAGCGCAAAAGTACGCTTAAAGCAAAATATGCATCTTTTTTTAAATAACATAGGTGTTAGACTAATTATATGATAAATTGCTTTCATTTGTTGAAATTCCCTGAATAACAATTATAATAGAGCAGCATTTCCAAGCTAGCCCATCCAAAATATGCGTCTGAATGGAATGGAAGCCTCGGACTTTTAGCAACACTCCACCAGTTTCTCATCCAGGTGGGTTTTTCTTCACTTGGTGCCATAAAGGTCATTCTGTAAGGCCTCCCTCTTGTATGGAGTTATTAATAATATATATATCAATTTTTTTAAATCTTTCACGCAACAAACGATTTTGGGGATCAGATGGTCTGCGGTTTACATGTTAACGTCAGTTTCGCTTGGAGAAAATCCTAGAGATTTCTTTCCTGGTAAGATTGGTAAATATATGCAAACAGCAGTAATCAGTGCCGAGTATCGCCTTGAGAGTAGGATAAGAAACCTTCGTTTCTCATCCGCAAAATCCAGTAGCTGAAATTATCGCGAAAAGTGGATTTAAAATTTTGACAACATGACAATGAGGTGTTTTGAGTGAGAGGAGAGCAGCTTTACGGCGATAAAAGTTAGTTACTCATTTCCTTATTTAAGCAAAAAAAAAAAAAAAAAAAAGAAAAGAAGGGAATTGAGTACGTGGGGGTGGGGGTGATTTTGCTGTTGTTTAATTTATGAGAAGGCTATACTTGGTGTTCTAGGTTTAGAAGACGGTCCCTGTGATTCGGACAACGAAGACCCTATAGCCGGACTCATTGGTCCCGGATCCAGCGCTGTCACCATCCAGATCCAGAATCTGCTTTCCCTCTTCCACATCCCTCAGATAGGCTACTCTGCCACGAGCAAGGATTTGAGCGACAAGTCTCTGTATAAGTACTTCCTTAGGGTGGTGCCCTCAGACAAGCTCCAAGCGAGGGCCCTCCTCGATATTGTCAAGTACTACAACTGGACGTATATCTCCACTGTTTATACAGAAGGTACGTAATTATTACGTTACGAAAATTGTAAACTAATCATCATAGTTTTAAAAATCGAAGCATTTTTGAACGCTGGTTCATTATTATACATTTGCTGAACTAAAACTCAAGCTGTTGAGGTTTTTGAATGCGTTTCTTTTTTAATTGATATTTTATCACCTATCATTTGAAAAAGGGGCGCGTTCTATCTTTGGAATCCATAGAAAATAGACGCAGTAGACGGTGAATTCGTCCGACGACCGCCGTTTAGCTCTAGAGAGTGCTTTGCACAATTTTTAACTAATGTCTGTTATGCTTAAAATTTTGATTTTTGCTCAAAATATAAGTGTATCCTGGTATTCTAAAATGGCGAAGTGATTTTCCTTTACGGTGTACTCTGCCATGAATAGGCCATATTTATTATCCAGATCTAGGCATAAGTGGATTTCATTGCAGGATCAGTTTGACTAAACTGACAACATAGTGCAAGTATAATCTAGTTATAAAGAATTAAATATAGACAGAATATTCTCACAAATTCCACGTCATCCCTTACCTCATTTATGATCAAATTTGCACCCCTCTCTCCCAGTATACCACACGAAAAATCACAAAAGCATCGCGGAATATAAGAAATCCATGTTCATTCTGTTGAAGTACGTTTTTTTCTATAACTATGCAACTACAATAGCAAAACTGGCCTGGTAGTGAAGTCCAAATATGCCCGATTCTGTAAAGTAAAGGCGGCCTATTGGCGACAGAGTAAAATCAGAGGAGAATCAGGGGAAAATTAGAGCAGAATCAGAGGAAAATTAGAGCAACATCAGAGGAAAATTAGAGCAAAATCAGAGGAAAATAAGAGCAACATCAGAGGAAAATTAGAGCAAAATCAGAGGAAAATAAGAGCAACATTAGAGGAAAATTAGAGCAAAATCAGAGGGAAATAAGAGCAAAATCAGAGGAAATTCAGAGCAGAATCAGAGGAAAATAAGAGCAGAATCAGAGGAAAATTAGAGCAAAATCAGAAGAAAATTAGAGCAAAATTAGAGGAAAATTAGAGCAAAACCACAGGGAAATCAGAGGAAAATCAGAGGAGAATCAGGGGAAAATTAGAGCAAAATCAGACGAAAATTAGAGCAAAATCAGAGGAAAATTAGAGCAAATTCAGAGGAAAATTAGAGCAAAACAGAGGAAAATTAGAGCAAAATCAGAGGAAAATCAGAGCAAATCATTTCTTCACTTTTGAGTGACCTGATACCTATATTTTGACTGAAAGTCAAAATTTTAAGCAGAAACGAAATAAGTGAAAAATTACTTAAAACACTCAAAATTCGCTGAATGGTGGCCCTTGAATGAATTCACCTTCACCTTCCACTAAGCCCCTGCCCTCAAAATTGATGTTTAGCACTTTTTGATCAATCAATCCTCTATGAGTGTTGGTGTGAGCTTTTAATAACTCCATTTCTATTTCTCATAGATCCATTGCCCCAAATCATTGGTGTTTACAGCCAAGGGGAGCCACTTAGTATCAGACGTGTTACCATGCGTGTCCCCCCCCCCCAAAAAAAAAAAAAAAAACAGAGAAAGGGGGTAATTTTGAGGTCAGAAGTGCGGAGTGCGCAGAACTGTCTGTGTGGATTGGCAGTTTCGTTAAAAAAGAGGTTATTTTCATTCTGTGTTTCGTGTTACTCACAAAAAGGAGGTTGTTTCCGGATTGTACCTCACATTTGGTTAAAAAAGGGGGTATTATTTCTGGCGTTACTCGCTGTATTTAAAGATCGTTTTAAAACGCCATGGACGTGTGGTAACCAGTTGTTACCTGAATTATCCCCCCGCCTTCCTCCGCTGTGCTTGTACCCCACTCCTCCGCTGTGGTTTTATTTAAAAGTTAACTATACAGTTAATAATTTCGGTTAACTTCTAATACAGCAAACATAACTCTGGAAATTTAATTAATACATTTTATTTTTATATCAAAACAAATTCTTGTGAAACTTATTTGCCTAATTTAAATAAATCAACTGATTTCCCTGCACAGTTAACTTTGTGAGTTCCGAGCCGGGTTCACAGGGCTTTACATTAACTTTTTCTGGACCTGCCGGTTCATTTTGTTAAGTCTGTATGCTTACATGCTTTTATTTAGTAGTCTAGCAGAAAAGACCAGTCTCTTTCATCACATTCTTCCTTAAATGAGAAAATCATTTCACTGCAGATTTTTAAAAGAAAGCGTAAAATCTTACGCATTATAGATGCGAGCTGCGAGGCCCAGCCGGTAAAAGGTCGGGGGTATGTTTTAACGCTGGCATCATCCCATGCCGTACTGCTATGTTTTTGTTGTAATCACAGAACGAGGTCCCTCAATAGAAAATCAGTCTCAGAGAGCACTCATGTGTGCAGTGTTCGAGACGCTCTTCATGAGCCGCTTCACTGAAAACCCCTAGTTAGTACCGTATTCGCAAACCACCATCGGCGTGGGAACTACAGTAAAACTTGGTTATTCCGGGCAGCGTTGGAGCTGAGGAAATTTGTCTGAAGTAGCAAGGTGCCCGAATTACTCACGTTATGTTATAATGGCTTGAATCTGCGTACTAAATGAATCACTGGAAGTGGTATCTTTACCAACTGGCCGCCGGGCAGGCGTCTTTCTCTTTTATACCAGACTCAAGACAATAAAGCCTTTTGGGATTATGATTTTGTGCCCCAATGTTTCGGTTCTGCAGACTGCTTAACGATGTGCTTATCGCTGTTGTAAGCGAAAAAGGCATCGATTAAGGTCCAGCGACAACTTCTGAATATGTCACACATATATATGCATCTGGTGGCCACATGTCCGATGGTCAGTTGTCCTACACCCTTTGCAACGGTAATGTAGGCAAGCTGCCCCACTGTAATGATCCCCCTCCCCCACGTGTTTTGCCCTTCCATTCTTGCAGCTGGTAAGGAACCCCGACCCCCCAGTTCCCAGCATTCTGTGATGTTACCGGTACCATTTCATCCCAGCACAGACTGTTTTTTAGTTTAATCGAATGATGAGTTATATCGAGTGAAAACTGGTGATTTGCAGCGAACAAGGATTGCAAACTGAGAATTATTCAACAAGTAAGGGAGGGGGGCAGGTCTACCATGGGTTACGTGCTGGCGAAGACAAATCCGGGACACTTTCCAACTGGAGAGCTTCCAACCGGACACTTTCCAACCGGACACTTTCCAACCGGACACTTTCCAAATATGTCGCAACCGAAGATTGCTCAGTTGAAAAAGTGTCTTGGTGCGGGCGAAGACTGGTGATGTACAACTTGTCAGCATAACTTGTACATAGTATGCTCGGTATCAAAAGAGTGGTTTATTGAATCAGGGAAAATATCTCGTGTGGTGCTGCAATAATACCCAAACTGCTAATTACACCAAGGGATAATTACATTGGAAAGTTTCACTCTCCTAGTGTAATTAAGTTCGTATTGAAATGGGAATTTCTCTCTTTTTCTTCTTTGCAAATTGTTTCCGTGCAACTCGTCAAGCACGCGAAATAACTAGAAGTTCGAAATTCTTCAACCGAAGCTTCTGATCGATTTGAAGACTACCCCCCCCCCCCCCCCCACCCACAACCCCAGACCAGGTTTAGTTTATAGTGCAGAATTATCAATCGCGTTAATTCGTTTAAAGTTTTGATTTATGTGAATGTTCACATGTTAGGATGTTTATGTGTTTCCAAGTGCATCATTTAAGTTAAAACTGCTTCCATCCAGCCACGATGTCCAAATAAATCAATAGCATCTCTAGCACAGAATCAGGCAAAATACGGTCAGGTGAACTCGAATAAAACCAAGAGCGGTTTGAGTAAATTATATTTTGTTGCTGCCTTTTCTCTCGATTGTCGATTATCGCGATTATCGATACATAAAAAATAAAATAGCGCAAAGCGGAGTCACTTAAGGTACCAAAAGCCCAACACTAACAAAATGAATAAAAGGTAAAAAGAGTGATTAATACATGGCATAACTCCCTCGAGGGTATGCACTTGGCCACAAAACGCGACATGACGGCGTGGCGAAATGCCGATAAGACGTCTGGGGTGGACATCGTACGTGGTCACTGGATGTAGTGGCATATCGCCTTCTCGCGTATTTTCCATATTCTGCTTTTCTTCAAGTTTTTCAAATAGTTTTTCTTTCAGTTTTTTTTTCAAGGATTTCTTCCCGTTGTTCCTGCGTCGGAGTTTGACCAAACCAGATAGTCAGACTTTCTTCATAGTATTGAAATTAATTAATATAACATTGTTACATTGTTTAATTAAAAGTTAATAAACAATGTTCTTAACTGTTGTTGACTAACTTGTGTCAGTGAGCAATTCTAGTTGGTCATCAACGTCTAACCAGTCAGCTTCGATTTCTGTCTGTCATTATACAATTCATCGCCCAATAGTAAACATCTTCTTTTAGCTAGGTGTTTATTACAGAGGCCAACTGTATATACGACGGCACTTCCGTGTAACGTATACCAAACAGCAGGTTTCGACAAATACAACCTTCATTCTTTTGCCATTTCCATAATTACACTCAGTGTACATCTGTTGAGCTGTAGTTTGTGTACATTGACTTATTTTGAGTCGACACGAATATTCTTGACGAGTGAGGAGATGCTGACGTTTAGTACAACTTTATTGTAACTGGTCAGGGGGTGGGGGTAGGCGGGTAGGTGTAGCTGTCATACAGCTGAAACACTTCAAATAATACTCGTAGGGGAGAGGACCTCTGACCAAGAACAGTCGACATTTTATCTGCTTTTACATATGAGGACGTTTTGACCGTCGAGATTTTGTCGGGATACCGTGGGCGGTAATTGTGAATTACGTGGTAGTAAGAGCTAACTCAGCGTAGTTCTGTAAATCGGTGTTGCAGCGTGTGCATGAAATCCTCCCACGACGCTGGGATTATCGGTTCGCAGCTCTACCAATAAAATAATAATAATAATGATAATGATAATAATAATAATAATAATAATAATAATAATAATAATAATAATAATAATAATAATAATGATGATGATGATGATGATGATGATGATGATGATGATGATGATGATGATGATGATAAAAAAAAAAAAATAATAATAATAATAATAATGATAATAATAATAATAATAATAATAAACACTGTTATATATAAACATTCTTTTGAAATGAGGGTGAGTTTTTATTTCACTGAGTGAAATGGGAGATTTAAAACATCAAAATTTAAAAAAGTTAAAAATAAAAAATGGACAGGAAGTCATTTTCTGCTTGGTATATGTTCTCGGCGAATTTTCATTTGTAGACATTTGGTCCCGAATTCGGGTGTGAGAACCCACGGACGGTCGTAATCATGATGGTTATTGAACAGAGCTGCACATGCAAACGTAAAAAGAGTGATATCACTTAAATTATAAAGTTAATGCTAAAATCTATTCAGTTTGTTGGACCAAACAGTTTTATCGAAATGGAGCGAGAGTCTAGATAGAAATATTCTGCACAGGCAGAACAGAGCTGACGGGAAATGAATTACTCGTCGGCCACATGGGCCATACCAATAGTGTGGATTCTGTCGTCTGCTTGTCCACATGTCTGTCTGTCAGTTTGGTTTTTTATTACTGCTCTCTCAGTTTCCATCGGACCGTGGTAAAATATTGTGGAAATGTGGTACACTTAGGGCGAAAAATGCATATTTTTTCATTTTCGTCGATTTTCACCAGTCTGGCAAACCGATCATGATCTTCGAGAAAAGAGCTACTTTTTTTTCATTTGCCCCAAATTTTCTGTGAAGTCAGTGGTAAAGGGTAAAAAGTACTTTTTCAATTTTTGATTTCAAAGTTCGCTAAATTCCCGCCAAAATATATTTTCTCTGTAATTTTGCATTTTCTATGAAAACTTTAACACTAGTGTGTCGAATTCTGTTATTGTCTTGGCGGTGCGCCAAATTTTGGTGCTTTGGCGTCGATTCTGGCGCATTTTTCGTTTTTGCATTTTTGATGGATTTGATAGATTGGATTTCCTTGACAGTTTGTCCTAGTTTTATGCAAAATAAAATTGTAACAAGGAATGTCCCTGGCTGAAAACAGGCACGTGATACAGGATTGTCAAAGAATAGAGTGTACATAGCTTAAAGCAAACGACAAAAAGTATCCAAGATGGCCGCGCCCATGCAGATTGAGAAGACTACTGTAAGGCTTTGCAAGAAATATTAATGTAGAATTCTGTTCTTGTGGCGTGCAAAGCCACTTGACTTGAATATATATATATATGTATGTATATATTATATATATATATATATATATATATATATATATATATATATATATATATATATATATATATATATATATATATATATATATATATATATATAGAGAGAGAGAGAGAGAGAGAGAGAGAGAGAGAGAGACAGAGAGAGTAAATTATGAGGTCCAGACACCCGTAGTACCAAATGCAAGCTTCACTGTTTAAAGGACTTTATTATACTAGACGTTTTAGGTCAGACCCTGGTCCTTGTGTAAATGAATATGCATTGTTCGCTTCGTTTTTAACTGAAGCAGCAAGCCTGCATCGTATAATTCCATTGTTTTAGTGCATTAGCATTCAGTTAAGAGTCATGACGCAGCCCTTTTGGGACCTCCACTGCAGGAAAATGCAAAAAAAAAAAAATGTAATACATTTGGGACTTCATGATTTTAAGGCATCCAAAGGATTATTTGATAACATTCGAAAAGCATTAGCATTAGATTTTAGTCATTATGTGATGAGGGATAACGTGTGATTTCGATTCGTTCCGGCCGGATCAGATCATATACGACTTCATACATACTATGGTGTGTGCCTGGTTTTTGCCGGAGCCTGTAAGACGAATTTAGCAACCCGGTTTGGCCACGAATAATGCCAAGCGATTACAACGTCTGGCGCAATGCTTGCGTAAATTCGTGGCGCTTGGCTATATCCCCGTGGCGCTCGTCAAGCACAACTTCAGACTACATGCGGAATCTGACTCCGCAAGACGAGCGCTACGGCGGTTTCCGGCTGTAGCGGAATTCTTCCGGTATCTTGAGAATAATTACACTGACGGCTCTTTTGAACCTACAGTCTGAAACGTCTTCCGCAGAGACAACGATACCAGACTGAACCGTGTAGAGGGGTTCCACCACAAATGGAAGAAACATCTGGAGGGGTTCCGCCACAAATGGAAGAAACAGCTGGAAGGGTTCCAACACAAAAGGAACAACGTGTAGGCCGATCACACCCCTCCATTCGGTTCTTCCTTTTGTGAAATAAATGTAATTTATAATTATTATCTCAACAGGGAACGCCAATCGTTGCACAACTGGGAAAGTCAAATCTTATGGAAAAGGGGGAATATAAAATCATAGGCCAACTGGAAATGCAAAATTTTAAACTGAAGGCCAACTGGGACGTAAGGAGGGTGGGGGGGGGGGGGGGGTAGGGACACGGCTTTTCTCTGCAGTTGCGAAAAGGGGTGGATTTTCTCACTTTTTCCGTGGGGGTGGGGGGGGGGGGGAGTCATTCATCAACTCCATAAAACAAATCAAGTTTCAAGTCATTTGTCATGGTAAAAAAAAATGAAGTATGAAATGCATAATTTCTTTGCACAGCCAAAATGTTGTGATGATTGCGATGATTGAAGTGTGGACAATGAGGGATCCTTAATATACCGGACACCTCAACAAACCGAACAAATCAGTCCCATGAATGTCTGGTTTATTGAGGTTTTATCATAATAACGAACGGACTTTCAAGAACGTATAAAAATTTACATATTTTGCAGGCCTTCAAACTTTGTACAAAGAATATATACTGCAGGTTTGTCACGTCGTACTGTTTTCGAAATGGGACGAAAACTGAGGGATTGGCAGTTTTCAGACGGGGATAATTTGTTTCTCCTTTTCTATGGAGACTTTGAGTTTTGTTCAGAAAAAATTCTGAGAAATTGTAAGACTTTTGCATTCCGGGCCTAATTGTATTGGTCCAATTTGTCCGGGCCCCAATTCTCTTGGTCAGTATCGTCACGCTCAGAATGTCTCTCGTCATATCGTCATGGATTGAACTCTTCACTCGCCTCTTTTGAAAACCATATCCATTGCGGCGGATAGTGTGACGTCAAAGCGGCGTTCGCGATTGCTTCATAAGACCTTAAGACACTATGCACCTGCGCACCTTCAATGTTTCTTTTAAGTATGTACCGTTGAGGTGTTGACTAGGAAAATCTAGAGTCCCTTCTGCACGCTACATAAATCTGTGATTCAAACCTTGAAGTGCACATCAAAGTGACCTGCCCATGACAAGCAAGTTCCTTCACAATATCACAACAGTCCCTTTGTAGCTTCGTTGAAAGGATTGTTACCCACACCTTCTTTAACGGCTGGTCTTGGAATCACTGTAGCAATGGTGGCGATCAGGTGCGATCTACTGAAGTATGTATCAGTTGGTCAAGGCGTTTCTCATCTCTGGGACTTAATAACTTGTCATATATTGAGTAGCGAGCAGGAGTCTTCTATTGTAGTGATTAAGAAGTTCCCAAACAATAAATGTACTCTATGCTATTTTAAGCATTAAATATGTGCTAAGAGGTAATAAGTTTCAGTTCAGAGATTTGATGATCTGCGGAAGTGAAATAATTCTCCTGTAAAAAGATTTGAAATCGAAGCTTTCACTTACCGAAGAAGTGAGTAAAACTTATGGCACATTATACGAATGAGTAACGAAGGAATTGCCACAATTATCGGTAATGCGAGTGCCAAAGGAGTGAACAGTCTGCGATGAGTATGGCAATTTCTTAATTATTCATGAGGCATCCCTCTCAGTTTTTATATTAACCATGACGTTTGGGCCTCTCTGGGGTCTGAAACTTCTCCCGTACCAGCAGTCTTTTTTTCAAACACTTTTTTATGCTTAAACTATATTATGTAGAGAAACATCACATAAATAATTGGTATGTTGATATTTTAAGATACTTTGAGATACGATCAGAATTTGTAGTACCTGAAATGAAGGAATTCAGCCTTCCGCTGTAAGTACCATTCTGTTGCCGGATAATCCCCGGATATTGCCGGATATTCTCCGGATATTGTCGGATAATCTCCGGATATTGCTGGATATTCGCCTATAATTTGATACCCCTCTGTGGCTGATTTCACGTATCAGAACCTTTTCATTAATCCTATTTCAATAGAAATTTGTTATTAAAATTTATTGTTCACCAAAATAGATTTAATATCAAATCGATGTATAAATATATAGACTTATCAGAATTATTCGGGTCACAGAATGCTGAATTCACTGTTATATATTTCACCACGTAATTTACTGCTCAAACCAATTCGTAAAAATTCCACAAAAGTGGACTTGCAAGTCACAATAACTTTCGTCGATTTTTTTATGTGTGATTTATTAGTTAATTTTACTTCACAAAGTGAAATTAATTATTAAATGATCATTACTGCATGTGACCAAAATGGTAAATGCATTCATTTTTAGAACCCATTTCAAAAGTTTTACTTAAGTCAGTTGTAAGTGCGAATTTTAACAAACTATCACCTGGCTCTTAACGAATACCTTCTGTTGTCATTTTGAGGTAACATATTGCTAATCTGTTGAGGCATAAGGCATTTATGTTGATAACATGTTGTTCGACTGTTAGGGCATAATTTTTTTCCATTTTATTGTAGGGTAAACTATCGCTCAGCTGCCAGGGCATAATTGATGTTATAATTCTGAGATAAAATATCGTTCAAAATCTTCGTTATTAATTTGAAATAAAATATAATTCAGCTTTTAGGGCATACTTTCGTTTACTATTTTGAAATGTATATCGGTATTGAAACGTAATTTCTGTCGTTATTTTAGGTACAATACCACAAGCCTTCAGCACTTATTTTTTTATATTTATTAAAAGATAAAGCATCACCACGAGATGTAAGAGTTTTCTCGATTCTACCTAGTGACAGGCTGACACGCAGAGGCAAACTTTCTGAGCAAACTGTATTATTTAAAGTGAAACACCACTCAGTTCGTCAATGCCCAGTGCCTATCATTTCGAGGTAATATCGTCAGTTGCAGCATTCCACGAAGCGTGATCGAGAGCAATTCGGTGTCACCCCATGGGATACGTTCAGTGTTTATGTTGGTATGTTTTAATTGGTAAGCAGTCCGTAGACAATCGGAATACGAAACTAATGAATAGATTCCACAGGTCGTTGTGGCAACCAAATAAGGCTTTTACAATTATTGACGCAAGCAGCTATGTGTTGTCGTTTCTTCGAGTGGGTAGTTGTGAATTTGGTGCGTGTATTCTTTGGGGGGGGGGGGGGGATGTATTGTATTTGTTAAGCTTGTCAGACCATATAGGCATAATATGAGCAAATGGCATGGTGCTAAAGCATACTATAGTATCCGCTGTCCGCTGTGTAACTGAAGGTAGTCAGTTGTCCGTATATAGCGTAGCCAGTCAGTTGTCTGGTGTGTAGCTGTAAGTGGTCAGTTGTCTGGTGTGTAGCTGTAAGTGGTCAGTTGTCTGGTGTGTAGCTGTAAGTTGTCAGTTGTCTGGTGTGTAGCTGTAAGTGGTCAGTTGTCTGGTGTGTAGCTGTAAGTAGTCGCTTTATGGTTTGCTTCAAGCCGTAGACAGAATAAGGCACAAGTTTTCATGTTCCCGTGTGAATACCATTTCTTTCTCTAGAAACTGTTACATCAATTTCACATTATACAAGTTTAATTAAATATCGGGATATTTTTAATTGGTTCATTTGTAGTGTTTAAAAAATGTTTGACAATAGCTCAGTATAACAAAATTGATGCTAGTTCCTCACATCAACAAGCGGATTCGCAGTTCGGTAAATGAGATTAACGCAAAAAACAGGACTCTAGTTTTTATAATAATGTCATGAATAAATTGTCCCACAAACCAATACTTTTTAAACCTTATAGATACACCATGACAGAGAAAATCAACTTTTAGTGTAATTTTTCTTATTTTTTCTTTACGTTGTCCCCCACTGGAATACTGTGAATTCCCTCCACTAAGCATGCGCCCACTGGAAATCCTGAACTGGCTTATTCGTTTACTGATATTACAAACTGACTTTGACACCACACATTGATAAGTTTGTTTGAAATGCCATTTTCACATTTATTACTCAAAAACTGATATCAAGAAATAATTTTCAGAGTACAAAATACCTTTTTTTGATACCTTAATTTAATTTTTGCTATATGTAATTATTTTTATACTCCAAAGTACATTATGATATAAAAATACGTTTAATGTATCTAAATAAATTTGTGATCTCAAAACATCTTTAATGCTATCCCTTAACATATTTGTAATCTAAAAATACATTTTCATATCTCCGAGAATGCGCTTTTGCCGTTTGTTATGCGTTTTACTCAGAAAATCTCACCCTGGCTTAAAAATAACACGGCGATGTACCTCCTCAAACAGGTCAATTGCATCCAGAGAGTGAATCTCGCCCCTTCTGTTCCCCGTCGCTGAGACCAGAAGGAAGGTGATTTTAAACGTGAGTTCCCTCCAGGGTACCTTGTCTGCGCATTTGAACACCTCGCTCCGACGGTAATCTAATACAAACCTAAGATCCAATTGAGCTATGTATTTTACCGGTGGGGATCTTTGAATTTGAAATTTCGTATCAGGCTAATGAGGCGCTCTATAACCCTCTATGGTGCGAGCACCTACTTTGCGGCCCTCGTATAAATATATAAGGAATTTAGCGGTGGCTCCCTGACCGCTTCTGATCGGCTTTCTAGAGGAGATACCACCTTTCAAATACTTTCCATTGAGAGCCATATATCATGTTAGCAGACCGCGCGTGGATATTTTGCATTCATTCGATCTCCAGGTGCACCTGTTCCTCTCAACTATCCCCTTGCAGTGACCAAATGTGGAGGTTTATGGTCTCCAGTTGCGAATGGTAGTGATTACACTGCTGCTTATAAAGATTCCCCGCTTCTAATGGAATCCGTGCTAGAAGCCCCACTCACCACCGGGTATTTGTGGTTACAACTTCGACGCTGTCTTATCTGGGGCCATCAACACCACGCGAAGCTTTGTTTTCCTGGACATGCGTTCCGGCATGCTGTCTAAAATCACGCTGGTAGGAGCGCTTATAGTGTCTCCGGCGTCCATTGGCAGCTGAGGCTTCGCACCCTATTGCCGCCGGCTCTGGGCACGTCTATACAACTTTTCAGCCGCATTTCAGCAAACAAATCTACTATTTTATGTCCCTGGTTTACGCGTTTCAACTCAAAGACAGATCTTGTGTGACACTGTCTACTCTCTAGGTAGCACCTGCTTTTGTCTTGATGCCATATCTGCCAGCACATTGGGCTGCCCCGGGATATGGTGTGCTAGCAATGCTATGCCCCACAACTCTGCCAGGGCCTACACTTCCCTCGTCACCGCCCTCAGCTCACCCTTATTTTTTTCTATGTAGCTGAGTGTGATCCATTTGCCTATCACACAATGTTTTCACATTTGAGACTTGGGCGCTCCGACCACGAACACTTTGCCTTAAAGCGTGTTCTGCCTATTACCATACTACCCGTGTTCTCTGGCCTCTTGAGTCAGCGTGACTGGAGTGGCACGGTAAACGACCCATGAAGAGCTGTTGTGGGGTGTATCATGCCCTTTCTTGGAATCGAACTGATCTCCGAGAAACACGATTGCCTGCTTTGGCTACAACTCTGCTACAACTCTTTGTACCAGTATCGCTGGTCTTCGACCTGAAAGCATGAGTACTTGAAGTAGTTCGGATGGGCAGGGGTGTTGAAGTAAGCATCCGACAAATCTGTGTCGATGTCGCCTACATAGCCCTCTTAAATGCTTTCCTTATGTGTTGGCACGTAGCTATTTTGAACGATTTCGTTTGCAGCTTGCGGCTGAGAGTTTTAAGGTCTATATCAAACACCAGCCCTGTTCGCTTTCTCCGGAGAACTCTCGAATGAATATGCCTGCCTGTTCTATCGCTTCTCCAGCAGCGACTTCAGCATATATACTAGTGACTTTTGTTGCTGCGAACCTTTCCTGTAGGAGGTTGTCAGGTCGAGGTTTGGTTGTATGGCTAATACAGTAACCGGAAATTTCCCATTAGGCTGACTGTCATCTTTTTCGCTGGTGGCTCTGCTCGCCAATAGCAGGTATAAACTGCGTCCTGTGGGGGGTAGCTGCCTATGCCGTGGCTGCTCTCTTGGGGATGTATGTGCAGTCACTCTGGCCCTTGGGTATAGCGCTGCTGGCAGTGCCCTGTAGTAGATTTCCTGTGCGTGGCAGGCGTATAACTCAGACAACAGGCTGTCGGGAAACAGCTGGTTTCAGACGAATGGGGCGCTACCGAAGCTGAAACAATGTGTCTTGCGACAGACATTTTTTTGCAAAATGGTGTCATGTCTCGGTTCTACTGCTGCAGAGCGCTGAGCTGAGTTAACCTTTAGTCTTTGCATACTGTTGTGTCCCAGACTTCCGCAATGCTTATCAAAGTCTGATTTAAAATTCCACAATGACAACACACTTAGTATCTTCTTGCCCGGCAATAAGCTATGTGCTTATTTCTCATATTGACTTATCATTTGGTTTAACTGCGGAAGCCATACCGTCGCACGATCTGTAAGCCCTTTTCGTATCCCTCATCTTCGATGAAAAATGTAAAAAATGTAAAAGTCAAAAGCTTCGGGCATAATTCGTCTTGTGTTGCGTTCTGTCGTGTTCTACCTCTGGATCTGCCTCCCTGTCTGGTCTTGAGCGACTTCGGCTCCTTGATCATGACCTAGATATGTTGCTTCCCCGCTTGCTGTGCTTCAGGTCTCTATACAATTTTACAAGTGGTGCGCTGTGGGAGAAGATGAAGACGATCTGTTTTCCGATGACGATGCGGCTGACGATCGTCGAGTGCATTTGTCTATGGCGGTATATTTGTACAAAAATTTCACGGCGTTCGCGCTCCAACATTTATTTTTGATCGCTATGGTATTTATGTGCAATTAATAGATGAGAGAATATTTAATTCTTTCGCGAACAACTTCTTATGTTATTCAAGTCACTATTAACTTCTGCACATGGTTTTTATTATTTAAAAAATAAATGATAGAATGAATTCAATTTATCGCGCCCTATGATTAACTTTTCGCGTTCCAGAATTAAGAAATTAAATTACGTGATAAAACGCATGGTCAGAAAAACGCTATTTAAAATTCAAGACGTTTATGGTGCGGGATAAAATTATGGCGAAATTAAAGAGCGCGAAATAAATAGTCAAATAACATATGAAATGTAAATCTTGCGCGGCTGAGAAAATTGCCGCGAGGCCATTCAAATGAACGCGAGAAAAATAATATAAACAACGTGTGCGTTTTGATTTTTTGTTCAAATGTACCGCCATATTTGTCGGCCCTGATTTGGTTTACTAGCGTGTTTCGCGGCTGTGCTGTCGTCTTTTGCGTCAGTGGTGCTGTGGGCTCCCCGAATATATTGGCGTTTTCGTTTGCCCTTGAACTTGACTGCGCAAACTGAGTTCAGTGATATCTGTACCTCACATTTATGACAGATGTAATTGCTGCTGGCAAGCTTATAAAACGATAACTGTGAATGTGGCGCACAGCAGTTGCGCGATATCTTTTTATCTGTACATAGTCTTTTCTTCAATGGGGACTTGATGCGCATCGCCACTGTCGACTCCACATCCACGGATATATTAAATACGTATGTTGTCCAGAGCACACCGATCTTTGCACTCATCCTGCAGAGGCGAGTGGACCGTGCATCCACAGCAGCTTCACTTCTCTGTTACGTAGCTTACGCGATCTCAGCTTCTTAGTAATTTTCCACTGTCTAGATGGTAAATGTTGGCACACGTTACATTTCCATTACACTTATGAAGCGTATTGAACAATCTTGGAATTTCATTCGGGTCTTCTTTCGGTCCACTGTATCCACACCCGATCTTCTTTACCATGGCCAGAGGTGTATGTTCGCAACAAATTAGCGGCGTGTTAATAAAAGATCGGTATGCTCTGGGTACATGCATGTTAATATTCTCCTTTCTAAGAAGCCATAATAGCTAGCGTAAGGTCTATATGTTGAGCAGTTGTTTTTTCTTTGTATGGACGTGCTTCTGTTATTGCTGTATATGTAGTTTGAAACGGAATTCTGTGTGCACACTTATTTAGGTGCACTCGCCCTTCTAGTATGTTGAGAGCGTAGGAAAAGATCTTTACTCTCCCACATTGGAAAATCTAGTAATGGATAATGTTTATTTTTCACTGTTGTGTAAAACTAATTTTTGCACATTTAAGCAACGTAGGTAAATAAGATTCATAGGCACATCTGTTTGTTACGCGATACTTGGAATGGAAACTTAAGTAAATTGGCCGTGAAGCTCTAGGCAGTAGCACGGTATTGTCCGATCAAAAACTAATTCTCCAATTACTCGCTGGGGGGCAGTTGATCTCCTATACAGAGCTGGTCTTTAATTGGCCTCACCCCAAAGTAGGGCACACCGCCCCCTCCCCTTCTTGCATTCGTGATATGTTTTTCGCCTGGATCTATGCATTACGTACATAAACAAATTACACTTGATGTGTAGAAGTTTGATATTTCCAAGCACCCAACCATGTTATTCTATTTTGAATCTGAAAGAGGACACGCATTATTGTCTGTTAAAAGATACGGCTTGAGATCTACAAAAAGGCACGTGTTATGGTTTATAAACAGGCGCGATTTATGGTTTATAAAAAGATACGTCCATTAAAAGACACACGTTCTGGTTCATAAAAAGACACACATCGTGATAAATAAAAAGGCATGCCTTCTAGTCTGTAAAATACACGCTTCATGGCTGGTAAAAATATGTTATGGACTATAAAGTACACGCGTTCTGGTCCGTAAGACACACATCGTGATCAATAAAAAGGTATGCCTTATAGTCTACAAAATACACGTCTGGTGGCCTGTAAAAACACGTGTTATGGGCTATAAAATACACACGTGAAACACACGCGTAAAGGCCTGCAAACAGCCACGCGTTATAGTCTATAAAAAGGCTCTTCAGAGTTTGTAAGGTTAGAAAAGTGCGGCCAAAATTTTGGGCACAGGAAGCAGTGCTGCAGCTTCAGAATTAATAGGCAACAGAAGTCTCGTTGTCACAATGTTGAAACTTTGTTTCTTTGAAAGTAGTAGCGATATTACGTGTAACACCGGTAGGAGTTTGCTGTCATAACGTAACATCAATTATTTGTGAAAAGACCGGAATTTTAAGGGTGATTCATTACAGATTCTATCCCTGATGCGTTGATTCCGCCGCCTTATCAGAAACAACATAAAAAGTTCACTGCACTGGTGAAGCCCCCAACACAGCAAATATTTTGCCTGGCTGATGCTGACTGTTCTATAAAGCAGAAGGATGTATCGGGGAATTATGGCTTTCCCCGGCGATCTAATGACAACAGCATAAAATGGACAATGGCCACCAATGAATGCTCGAGTTTCTGCACTGCGTTTGATTTTTCTTCAATATTTTCCGGATATATACCCATTAGGAGCTATAGAGCAACGTCACAATGGGCAGAAAATGAGTGCACTACTGCTGTAAGGAGTGTCTTTCCCGGTTATATTTGGTGCGGACCAATGTTGTGAGTTGTCAGGGCAGCATGTGGGTCGTTTTGGGTCGACAGTATTCAAATATCCAGTATTTGGGATCATTCGCGGGTTGCTCCATATGTCATAGGAAATGATCGTTTTTCTTTATGCCGGTTCTGCACTAAAGTTTGGTTTCTGGCTTGAAAGCTGTCCAACAATAAGAGAACCCAAACCAATTGTTACATGGTAAGAAAGTGTAGAACAGTTGTGCGAAAGTGTAGCAGTAAATTGTCACATATTCTACACACAGCCAAAACGAGTCTTCTTTATCATTGGTAATAATTGATATGTAGTTGTTGATTGCGACATGACACTCGAAAGATGCTGCACCCAGAGGAGGATCGTGAAATTGACTGAACTTGTCATAAAATTGCTATAAAATTCGTTCCCATTTCTTTCGCAAATCCTCAGCTGCGAGCTACTTCCATTTCAGCTTTGCGTACACATAGTGGAAGAGGCCTTTTGGCATCGATACAAAAGAACGCTATTTCGCAAATAATTCAATTATTTTCAATCTTAATTTTAAATAATTGCATTATTTAATGCATTTATTGTAGAATAAGTTTATTTCCCTAAAGCAAGTTTGCTTGGCCCGAAACAAGAGTCGAAGAATTTTTCAATGTGTTCTGTGATATCGTTCTAGTTGATGCTGGTTAATCAGTTTATATTTAGACAGAGACTGATTTTTAAGCTGAGCACTGAAGCGCTGCATTCATGTTGCGACTAAGCTCTGACTTGGCTGAGCCCTACTTACACCACAGAATGGAAAAGGGCAGTCGTTTTGATCCCTTTTTTTCAATAAGTGTAGAATATAACCCACGTTCACGTTAATCAATAAAACAATGTCTCGATCTGCTCGCTGCGAAAACATTTTCAACTGACATTAACCTGCTTGCCGCATCGACTCTTTTTACTCCACAAATGACGCAGCACAGATTTGGTTTAGCCATTTAATTTTCTGTTTTTCTTCCATAATTTTTTTCAGCCTAAACATTTATCGAAACTAACATGTTGGAGGAATGAAAAAAAAGGAATGCAATAGAAAAGAGTGAACTTATCCCGGAATATTTCTGTACCCCGCAGCGAAAGTATGTTAAAATACTTCCGCTGATCCAGGACCGAATGAGAACATAAACAAGGAAAAAGATAAAAATAAGAAAAATGAGACACCGCAATAAATGTGCTATTATGTAACACTTGTATCTTAAATAAAGTTAGGGTGGGCAAAATAGCCAAAATAACGTAAATTTTACAAGAATCTGCATAATGATGTTGTAAAATTGAGTCAAATTAAAGAAGAAATCGGCCAAACCTGGAGGAAGCCGCGGCATCTATTTTCGAATCAGCAAGTCCTCCCCCATTTTTGTGTTCTAAGGGAGCAATAGATTTGATTCGATGGTAGTCTTAGATCGCGCCATGTTGTGGAGAGCACATTACAATACGCTATACAGAACATTTATGGAAATCAACTGTGGTTCATGCCCAGCCCACACCCGGGCATACATTAAAGCAGGGCGAAGCTCGCTTTGAGGGGGGGGGGCGGTTTGGAAGGCAGGGGGGGGAGTTAGATGGGGATAACCCTTTGGCAATTTCGCTAATGAGGGTATGATAATTTTGAATAGTCCAGGACGGAAGATTTTCTGGGTTAACCAACACCCTGTCAATGAATGCCGTATAAATGTTTGCTACACTTCCGGTAAGGTCATTCGTGGATAATGTCCGCTGTGGCAAGATATCTGCTTTCCCGAGGGGCCACTCACGTACCAACTGATCACCATACGTGCCCATGACATTTTTTGGAGTGTTATTTTGAAACAATGCCCCTTTTTAGCACAGGTGACTTTTGGCCACATGTGCTACACCTTTCTGTTCGGTGCTGTCGTCTGTCCGTCCATCCCAAAGAACGAAAAAAAAAAGCCGACTTGATCAAAAACCTCACATAAAGCTTTGTGATTATTTGTTTAAAACTCAATAATTGGCGAAGGTTTAGCAACAATATGGGAAATGGTCTCAAACACAAGTGAATTTTAAACATTTTTTTACAGTATCTCCTATAGTTTTGATATAATCAACACAAAAATGCCAGCTTCTCCCTTAAGATCAATGTCCGCTATTATATTTTTGTTATGAGGCCAAGGAAAATGTCCGTCCGTCCGCAGACTTTTTTTTTTTTTTTTTTTTGCTATTGCTCTTTCAGTTTTCATAGGATGCGGTAAAACTGTGTAGAAATATGCTTCTTATCGGGACAAATGACTGTTTTCGTCATTTATCGTCACTTTTCGCCTTTGCAAAAAAGCTTAATCCTCTTCCATATTTTGCTAAATTGTCTCTAAATGTTTCATGAAGGTACTCTGGGACAAGGGTAAAAAAATACTAGTGCCTATTTTTTATTTTCGCCAATTTTATCGAATCGGCGAAATTCCATAACAACATAATAACATAGTAATAATAATGATTGTAATAACAATATTAGTAATATTAATAATATTAATGATATTAATAATATTAATGATATTGTTAAGATGTTGAGTAGACGCTGATTTATGGTCGTGGTAAATCACAACCAAATTACAACCAGATTCAATATAATGTCATCGCCTTTTTTCGGTTGGGCGCAATGTCCGTGGACATTATTGTAAGTTGAGATCTTTTCTGTATCCACATGTCAGCAACTGCAAATTACCAGAGTGTTTGTATTTCATGTATTTGCTTCTGCCTCGACTTGTATAAGATTTTTTTTGCATGTTAACAGCTTTTGGCTTGGGGGTAACTTTGAATCAGTGGGGGTAATACAAATTCGAATTTAAGTTACCGGGGTGGGAAGGGGTTACTTGAATTCGATTTTAAATTACCGGGGGTAATAGAAATACGGGGGTAACCTGAAATCTTTACACCGGTACATATTCGGTACACCATCAGTACCACTGCAGTTAAATGCGGCGCTTTTGCAATTAATATGGCAAACGTACTGGAGATGTGGTCTTTTGCAGCAATATTTTATGTACTCGCGAGGGCGGATGGTGATGGTGAGTTCCTCAACTAACATTACTAAACTACTACTGATACTAGTTCCTCAGCTACCACTACTACACTACTTATACTAGTTCATTAACTGACATTACTACACTAGTTACTTGTGTATGTTAGTCAGAGGTAACCCGAGGCTCAACCCCAGTCAGCCTCTGGAGCACCTATTGCAGTCTTGTTAAATTCAGTCCCCTGATCCGATATATTTACAGCGGGACATCCAGGCTGTAGAGCAACTCCGCTACCGATCTGATCGACTTGTCTTTAAGAGTGGCCGCCTTTGGTGTAGTAATCGATAGCAGTAACTTGACAAATATACACAGACTTATTTTACACGGTCATAATATATATATTACTACTCGTAACACTGAAATGCACTACTATTTCAATGCGCTACTCTTTCCACTGGAATGTTCTACTCTTACTACTTCGATGCACAAATTAAAGCATTTACAGTAAAACCTGCCTACACCTGCCAACGGGTGGACTGGCGGATTTTGTCCGGTATATAGAGGTGTCCGGTATTTCAGGGGTCATGTAAACCAATGGGGAAAAACGGGACTGAGAATTCTTGTCCGGTATTGGCAGTTGTCCGGTATTTCAGGGTTTGTCCAGAGTGAGGTTTTACTGTACCTATGTATCGGTAACCCTCGCTGGTCTGCGGTAGTGGCCCGACAGTGTCAATCCCGATCCCAATCCCGATGCCAGGCTTCGGTTGCTACTGGGATGCTGTGCAGCTCCGTCGGTGCCTTGTCGGACCTACAATTAACCCGTTGACAGGTCGCTGACGAATTCTTTCATATCTGCACTGAAACCTGACCAACAGTACCTCTCGGCAAACTTGTTTCTTGTCTTATCCCTGCAGAAGTCAACACCCAGGGCTTCGGCTTTCGTATCTTCACCCAAACCCTCGGGGCAGGCTCGGATGACCTGCAGTGCATTTTCTGAAAGCAAATAACCGATAAGATTGTTAATACTATTTTTACTCCAATGCACTACTCTTACTACTCGTAATGCATTACTGCTACTATTTTTACTCTAACATCACCATCACTGCATACCGTTTACTAATGTTAATAATTACCACCACTTAACTGCATTGCCTCTAAAATTTTATTGTTTACCAGTACTTGTTAATGAGAAAGAGGTCTCACCCTTTTATATATTTTTCTCATACTGTCCTTTTTGGCATTTTAGAGAGCCCAAGTGGATACTTCTGATCGCTAAGATAATCATAAATAACATCCACATTATCCAAGAAGCGCTTTGTTGTATGTTCAACTTTATCTTTCAATTTGAAAGTGATACCAGGTGGTGAAAAAGCTGCCAGTTTATTCATACCGCCAGGAGTAAATCTGATGCTGCAGCTCAAAATTACCCGAGATTTCTTATCTAGCTGTTTTAATCGCCAGTTACAATACACAGATATAAATTCAAACAAAAGTGGATGCGGATTCTGTGAATTCGTTGTATTTCGATACAGTGGTAATGTAATTGCCATTGGTAAATACGACGTGAATTAAGCAATCAGATTAACTTTACTAATTTTGGTGATCCCAGAGTCGGATATTACAAGGAGGATAAAGACGCGTTGCAATTGTGCCTTTGATTCAACAACAGAAAGAAAATAAATGGAGAAAATTGGAGGAGGGCGGGGGGGGGGGTGCAGGAAGTTAGACTGGCTGAGGGGAGGTAAACAGGAGACATAAAGAAAACCAAAACGGAAAAATACGGGGAATAGGGAAGCTAGCCTGGGATGGCTGAACAGTGGGCAAAAAATACTAGGTGGGAGGGGGGAAGCTGTATAGGGGCAAGATATACTGTTACACTAGCCGGGCCACTTCTTTTTGTTGTTATTTTTATTTGCGATTTGAGTAACCCGGCCGATGGGTGAGAAACAAGGTTATTTTTTCTCGCCTCAAGTAAGGTTTTAAAGTCTACATCGTCTAAATCAAAATGAGAAGTATTTCGCAGCGAACACAACTGCAGCAGTGCACCCGCTCTTGCTGCATCTGGAACATTCGTGCAGCAGACTGGATACAAATCCATGTTGTTTTGTCTGCGAAAAATGAAACAATAGCTTGGAGTATGGAATGCAACTTTTACAATTATTAGGCAGTTATTGATATGAAGAATTATTTTTTGATCTAAAAATATTTTTTATTTCTAGAATTAATTTTTGATCTCAAAAATACATTTTTATGCAATGCTATTTTAACATCTAATGCGAGCTTTTGATATCAAAATATAATTGAAGATTCAATAAATCAATAGATAAATCAATAATTATATTTTCTACCAATAATTGAATTTTAGATAGCAAAAATTTATTTTTGAGATCAACAAGTCAATTTCACAACCTTAAAAATCTTAATTCTTGACATCTATAAAAGAAAAAAAATAAATTATTGAGCTCAAATTGAGATTTTGCTATCCAATATTTCATTTTTGCTATCAATAATTGAATTTTTGACATCTAAAAATGAGTTTTAGAGATCATTAATTCATTTTTGACATCAGTTAAGTATTTTTGATACGTCTAAATATTTATTGATATCAAGAATTACTTTTTGAGATTAAGAATATATTTAGATATATCAAACATATAATTACAGATGGCAAAAATTAATTCTTGATATCAGTAAATGCCTAATAAATGTAAAAATGGTATTCCATATTATTTTACATCCAGAATTAATTTGTGCTATCTGTAATTATACTGCTGATGTCTCTAAATGTATTCTTGGTCTCAAAAAAATCTTGAAATCAATAAATATAAAAAATATTTATTGATATCAGAGATGATTTAATGATAGGTAAAATTGGTTTTAGAGATCAAAAGTTCACTTCTTGATGGCAAAAATGAAAAGGTTCACAGCAAAGTCTCAACTGTGATCGCAATCGTTTTTTTTTTTCTTTCAGAATGAGACTTTTGTAATTTAACTTTTGAGATGTGCAAATTATTTTTGATATCAAAGCTGCGTATTTTATATGAAAATATCGGTCTTTTTTCTATATCTAAAATTCAGAAGCAAACATCTTGAATAAAATAATGACTGGTCCCTGTGTACACACTTTTTCTTTTAATTTATACTGCACAAAAAAGTAGCAATTCTTGAGCCCATATCCAAAATTCAATTGACGATTCGTTAAATTTTACATAAACTAGTTCCTCCCTTGAATTTAAGTATTGATAACAAAATATAAATTAATGAGCTCTACATTGATTTGATGATATCTTCAAATCTGGCATAAAAATTAGCAGTAGGTGCTAAAGTGCCATTCCATATTCAAGGGTGTGATCTCAGGTTGACTGAGAAAGTGCTAAATCGGTGGTATTTTGCCTCGTCTCCATGTGTTTTACTATCGAATGGTTTTGCACTACGAAAATGAGCTTCTTGCTTTAAGGTTTTTGGTCTAATTGGCCTCACAAGCTCTGCTAATGAAATTAGTAATGGTTTATGAATTTCAGCCAGGATTCCCTTTTCAGAAGAAAACACAAGCAAGCTGCTGAAATTAACGACCAGTTTTATACCCCCATGAATCTTGTGATTGATCGAAGCGTTAGCAGACGGGCAAACTAAGACAAAAAAACTGCGAAGATTGTGTTTGAATGACATCAAAAGGGGTTATGTCTTTGACTGAGAATTGGCTCCTTTGCAGAGCATGAAATGCAGTGCTCTTCGTTGCCCATTTATATATATATATATATATATATATATATATATATATATATATATATATATATATATATATATATATATATATATATATATATATATATATATATATATATATATATATATATATATATATATATATATATATGGGCAACGGAGAGCATAAATATATATCATAACTTGAGTCACTTTAGTGAAATCAACAATTGAATCTCATTAATATCGTTGAAACATTTTATTAAATGTAAGATGGTTTACATCTGTAACTGCTGTAACTGAAAAAGCCATTTATTTCATTATTATTATAACATATTTTGGTTCCATTATTGATGTGAAAACTGGCTAATGGCTAATTCATTTGCCATATCAATAATTGATTTCATTGGCTGGCAGTGCAATGGATCTTGCTTTCCCGTCAGCTGTCTCAGTTCAATGGTATCGCATTAGATCAGGAAGAAAAGCGGTCTTGTTTCTATGCGCCTCTCCCCCCCCCCCCCGCAAATAGACGTACATTAAGCTTGTTTTGGGTGCCCACCTTCCAGACGCGGAAAAGAGACATCCAGTGAAACCTGTCTGTAGCGACTATCTTGTAGGATCAGGAGACCATATATATACATAGTATATTTAACTATATTTTATGTAATCAGTGTGATGGCATATTTCGGTAAAAGGATTAATGTTGCATCCGGAGCAACATTATGGTCTCGAGATATTTCTTTCTTCGTAAACTTGGCGTAGAGCTCCATAGCGGCTTCAGTTTTAGATTTTCTGTCTTCGTCTGAAGCTTCGTGTCGTCCATGCGTCTCGAGTCTCTTTGATTGATAATTAGGAAAATATAAATAAAAGGTTTCCTCATAGTTACATAAAATAGTACCAGCAAAAGATTTTTGTGTTATGTCGATCTTATTTGTTTGTTCCTTACATTGCTTCAAGAACCCACAAGGGTCTTCCAGACCTAACTGGGGCGTCTAAGACTACTAAGAGGGATTGACTGTACTTGCAATCAATATTCAAATGATGTAACATCTTTATCGTTGCATAATATGGATTGGCTCAAATGTCTTACAAATTTTGTCCGGAGGCAGTTTAAATATTTGGCGCCTTTTGACTTAGTCCCAAAAATACAATTTCAGAGGTTGTTTAAAATACAATAGGTCAGGCACTGGGTTAACCAGTGCGTTAGCCAGGCCGGTCAGGCAATCGGTTAGGCATTGCGTTAGCCAGGCCGGTCAGGCAGCCAGTTAGGCAGTGCGTGAGTCAGACCAGTCAGGCAGTCGGTTAGGCAGTGCGTTAGTCAGGCCGGTCAGGCAGTCAGTTAGGCAGTGCGTTAGTCAGGCCGGTCAGGTAGTCGGTTAGGCAGTGCGTTAGTCAGGCCGGTCAGGCAGTTCGTGAGTCAGGCCGGTCAGGCAATGCGTGAGTCAGGTGCCGGTCAGGCAGTCGGTTAGGCAGTGCGCTACTCAGGCCGGTCAGGCAGTGATTTAATCAGCGTCCGAACAATGACAAAATGAGTGTTTTAATACATTTTTTATCTAAAGAGATCAGCTTATCTGTCACCTACCCTTTACTCAAAGCACATACTTTTAGCCCTTAAAATGCATAGTAAATTTGGAGCAAAAACTTGGGCTGCGTACAGAGTTCTACATTTCGTAATTTTCTTCCTTGTGGGGAATAACTCTGAAAGTATTTTGGATTGGGACGTTGCTTCCCACCGCCCACCCGTTTTTGATTAAGGCTACCGAAATGTTTTATTCCAAATCGACAATTTAACACACATCAGACTCGTGGCCTGCACTGCGTTGTATCGGGACATTCATATCAATTATAACTACTCATATCAATAAGTGATTGCTTTCCACATGAAAACAACCAAAACCGTATCCGGCTTCAGTTGGCATTTTCTGTTGCGGGATTTTTTCCCCCTGTGTTGATGTATTCCGGATTAATCCCACTCTCAATGAAAACTGAGAAATGATTATCAGCGTCCCCCGAGGAGCTGCAGCTACTCAGCTATTAATGCACCTTTCTGTTTAAAAATCATCTCGAGGAGTCTTGCAATCAGGTGTATATTTCTAATTCGAAAAAGAAGAATAAGAAGAAGGAAAAAACAACAGAGAAATAGAATTTATTGAGTTGGGTAGATGGTGACCTTTGCAAAACACAGTGGCAACGATACAGAATTTCAGTTCTATTAGATTATGTCCATCAGTGATTGTTTCAAATGCGCAAAACATGTTGTTAGTAAGTGATTATTAAATTTAATTCTAATGAAACTTCAGTCGAATCTGCAAATTATTCAGCTGTTTGCAGTCAGGACTAAGGATAAAAGAAATGTTCTTCCTTGTCTGAGAAGACAACGATGCCACGGTGTTTTTATGTGGAAAGTGACCTCTAAGAATTCCTAGACGACTTGACGCCTTTCACCAGGAATGTTCTGTCAATGATAAATGCGATGGCCCGTCGGGAGAGTGGTGGGGATGGGAAAGAACTAAATGTAGGAAATAACTACATAGTATTATCATCCCACCTCCCCCTCCCCCCCCCCCCCCCCGCTGATTAACTGAAACTCTCGCAGATGGTTAAGGAACTTTTTAAAATAATGCTGATTACACCAATGTTTTTAAGTCCCTGGTTTTTTGAATATTTATACTTCCTCAACAAGAAACAGATAAAACTAGATTAACGATATCCGTTGGGCTGGCACTCTTACTTTGATGGTATTTTGTGTATGGCTGATTTTATTTAAGAAAAGGGCATAGAGCGTTTTACGGCAGCGAGTTATAATCTCTTCTCATCGGTCACTGCATGTGGTTTTAAAACTGGAAGATTATAGCAAAAAGTATATTTTAAACTCGTCTTAAGGCACCACAAATATAATGCTAAAGAATCTAAGGAAACTAACTAAGCCTTCAGTGAGAGTAACCGCCAGTGAAAGTTAACCGCCAGTCAGGTCAGTGTTTCTGAATGCTCATTTTTTGTTATTCTTTTATTTTTAATGCACTTTTTCAGTTCTCTCGAGTATACTCAATTGGTAACATATTCCTTAGTGGAGTAAAGGGGCCAACTGAATCACAACCATAAATTATTACAGATCATACCTATTTAGCAGCCCACAATACAATTGTTTGACAGCAAAGGCAACGGAGCCAGATTATTTTTGCAGCAAAAACTAACGACTTTCACTGATGTGTTTTGATAACATTTATCCAGATATTTAAAACCCCTCATCCGTTATTCCCGGATGCAAAAGAACAACATCCGGGATCCATTTATTTACTAAACTCAACTGAACTCGAAACACAATCAGGCGCTGATTTCTCTTAAATGATATCTTTCGCTCTAGTAAATAGTTCTAATATATCTCCATATTTTTTTTAGAATTTTTTCGCCAGTCACATTTCCAGAAGTCAGTCTTTATATGCATTTTTCGACCCAGTTTTATGGCAGGTATGATATGACATGATATAAGTGATTTCGACCTTTTTCATAGTATGCCTGTATAGAGTCAACCAATTGGCAATCGCCAGGCATTGGGAACGATACTCTGTTTCTCCGCCTCCAAATAAGACATATACAATAAAGCTTTTGAACTGGTTTTAAATTGATGGTAACTGTTGCACCTATACACCGTTATTTATGTACATGTGGCGTTCGTAGCATTTGATTGACAGGTGTCACATAAGACATGCGCAGCGAGTACTGGTACTGCTATATCTTTTTGCTATGTTCGCTAGGCTCCTCCCTCGAAGGTGAAGGAGGGGGATATGTTGAAATATCTATTAATCCCCTCTAAAAAAACAAATCGCTTTCTTTTCTTTTTTTAATTTTAAAGGCGTACGCCTAATCAAAGATATTTCTGACCCTCGCCCCTTGTGCGCATATTGGGACTGGTCTATCTGTTCCCACTGTACGTTACGATGTATGTTCCATAAGCTCTACTTATCGCCCATATGTTAAGTACCCTACGGAATGAACATTTTTAGCATTTAAAGTTGTTAATAGGATTTTGTTTGGACGGCTGCCTTTCGTATACACTAAAACACGCAGCACACATACATGTACATATAAGCATGTTGGTAGTGTGCGCGTTTTTATATAATAATAATAATAATAGTGAGTTTTTATATACCGATTTTTCAGATAACCTGCTCAAACCGGTTTACAATGTGCGCATACATGTATATTTATTTATTTATGTTTCTTACATTTTTTTAACTCAGGATTATTATAATTTCGACATGCCCATATAGTGTCTCTGAAATCCCTGTCTACTGGCACATACGCCTAACAATAATGGAACCCTAACTTTGCATCAGAGGACTATATAGGCACACCGACATCCCTCGGGGGTTTTGCAAATTGTCATGATTCCTGACCACGAGCGGGATTCGAACCCGGGCTACAGAACCATAACAGCATGGCTGGCAAGCGTCTTTAACCACTCGGCCACCGACCCCCACAATTACTTTCTGGTTGGGATATAAATATTTAATAGTCCAGGTCTTTTTTCAAACGACATATTACTTTCTGGTTGGGATATAAATATTTAATAGTCCAGGTCTTTTTCAAACGATATAAAAATATAGTAGTATTATTTCAGCTATTACACCTCAAATTCTAAACATAAAAATTTGTTAAAATTTTTATTTTTATTTGTTATAGAAAATTGTTTCAAATTATGGAGTATTCTGTTTCATCTTTCTTAACTCTGTATTTTCTGCTAAATAATTATTACATAATAGTAGGGTTATTCCAAGTAAGTGGTCATTATTTAGAGAGCTGTTACAAAGAAATGCAATGAACGCTTTTTACATAAAAATCAAAACATAAACTTTTTTCCTTTTTCTTGATACACTCACCAAATACTGATACGAAGACCTTTCTACGTACCTATGCTTTTCTATCCCTTTCTAACTGAAGTTGAAGTCTATAAAAGTAGTTTTATACTTGATACATTTTATACATTTGTTATTTTACGGAATCCAGATTTAAGCTCTCCATCTTTTGCAAAGTTAGGTAGATCTACAGAAAGAAACGCATTTAAATTATATTTATCAATAACGTGTACGTTCCTATTAATTAGCGTAATATGAGAGAACATTCTATATTATGTGTCACAAGTGTATACTTATAAATTGTGGAGCCAATATTTGAAATGTTATATATATATATATATATATATATATATATATATATATATATATATATATATATATATATATATATATGAATGTCAGAGTGTATCTTTAAGGGGTAGATGTATAGAGGTCTTGCAGCTGGTGTATACCCTTTTAAATTCGTCAAAACGAGTTTAGAGTCTCGAGTTTGACAATTCACAAAGTGACGACTTTTGGACCGCCAGAAACTCGTCGTTGTTCAATAAACTCGTCAAAGTAAAATTAGTTTACACACATCTTTTTATCATTTTAACGCATAAAAAGCATGAACAATCTTAAAATCAAATAAATGTAAATGCAGAAATGCAGAATAGTAGAAAACAGACCGATACGACAGCGAGCTAATTATGTAAAGTGCTTGTCCATTTTCCTGATGACTCAAATGATACCGTCTTGTAGTTGGTGACCACATGCATGATGTTAAAACAAAACAACATGAAAAAAGGAAGAAATAGTGTCTAGATATGTTACCAAAGTATTTTTGACACTACATGCATATTAAATTTATTGGAATTAAAATTGTGCAAAAGATGCGACATGATATAAAAATTAGTGTTATTTCACAAAGCGAAAAATTCTCAATAAACCATGGCGTATCAACCCTCTACTGTACTAGAGCATTGAATTTAATATTTAAAATATCACGAGAAATTGACATATGGTCATCCTCTACTTGCTAGAGACCTTGTACTTGTAAGTACTTTATTATTTAAAAAAACTGGACACAAAATACTACGCCTTATCGATGGTACCTCATAGTAAAATAGATAATTTCACCGGGGAAAACTCGATTGCGCTTTAATTGGTTAGGTTTTCCTTGTACTGTCCGAGCTCCTGAAGCGCCACTCATAGAATAGAAGTCTTGACAAATGCAAGTCATATATACTGTTACCATTTACGTAAGCACCAATTTATCCTTCCTCAATAGTTCATGAGCGACATATTACAGTGCGTCGGGAACCCTAAAGAAAGGAAGTCACAGCATTCTTTCTAATGTTTTGTCGATATTAGGTTGGACAGTGACACTTATTTCCTTCCGTTGGCTGGGAAGCAAATATGTTTCCGACAAGATCTAATTTGATGTGTGTGATTACTCTATATCACTAATATGACTTCATTATCACCTATAAGAATTCGCAGCATTTAATAGATACATCATGCAGAAAAATCCGATTGCGGGGAATGTCCTGCAAAAACTCTTCTTAGCTCAAATAGCAATCTTATATTAAATTAAGAGGCATTTATTTAACAGATGTTCCAATATCACTGGGGAAATAGACCTAATAGTTTCACGAAAGTTGTAACTTTTTTTAATGATATATAAACATTTGAGTGAGTAACAGCGTGTGGCTAAAACTCAGAGGGGCCGTGTATTTATTTATTTATACCCACCGTCTGCCACCTTTGAATAATTTCAGATTCTTATTTGTAGAGGTTATTTCATGGATATATATTTTAAAGCTACAGCCGTTGTAACAAGATAGACAGTGCGTTGTTGTTGTGTTATTCTGTCCAGTGTAATGGAGTTGAGTTTCCGGTGTTGCAGCACAGTGAGTGAGTTTTTGAAAAGCCAAAGATAAAGTTTTGGTCCTCATTCTATGAGCGTCTCTTTTATCCGCCACGAATATAAATATTACAATTTGGTCGTTGCTGATGTGAATACTCTTTGTACCCAGAACGATGGAACAAACCTGATTCTGAAAAACTCTACAATATCATTGCCATATATTTTGAATAAGCTATTGAAGAATTTTTAAATTGCCTGTATAAATTCCCTTTGTCAATGGAAACGTGTTGGTTGCGGTTTGCATTTACGGGTCAAACATCAATACAACTTTTCTTGCATAAGTACCCGAGTTAGAAATTGATATTCCAATGGCGTATGTCATTGCCACTGTTTAACACCGCTTAGAGAACTGACGTCAGGCTGATGAACCACATACACGCAAATGTGTATACTCAACAACGGTTTTCAAAGATTTAGAGAGAAATACGGATTATAGCAACATGCCAAATTACATCATGGGATTTCTCACTAATTGTTGAGCGATAATTTTTCAGTTGCCTTTGTAAAATTCCCTCCGATAACGGGAATGAAAGTTTTGATTGAATGCGGCTTGAACTTTTGGGTCATAATTCGATGTGAAATTGTCTTTTCAACGATTATTGCCTTCTTGAACATGAGCACACTGTTTGTTTCCATGGTGTGCGCCATTATGATGATTTAAGACCGGTTACAGAACTGACGATAAACAGCATGCAGAAAAATGCTGAATTCGCACTTCAGAATGATTTTCAAATACTTAGAAAGAAATTAGATATAGTAACATGTTAAATGATATCATGGAAGCAGTTTTCAAGCCATCTAGGCTTGCGATTAGAGAAACGCTGTCGGGTTTCTGTCATTTCTTTATACTGGGACGCAGGCGGTTCCCTATCATTTCTTTACACTGGAGGAATTCATCACTTGATGTGTCATATAACGCAGCATAAATAAACCCAGAGATGTAACAGCTGTTTAATTAAAAGCACTATTAGTCAGCGGGATAAGAGGTCGTAATCTTTATGCACTAATGCACAAAAGTTCAAGGTCAAGCAATCCGACAGAGCAAAAAAGCAAAGAAACTATAAGATCGCTCTTAGGCAGTTGTTTTAATGCATCTATTAGTCTCAACAGTCTCAACTGTTGTTTCAGTGCATCACAGATATTTGCAACTTTAGATACCTAAAAAGTAAATGGGAACGCTATAGCTTGCAGTGAATGGGTAATTTGTTACATGGGTCTGTTTGATTGTCATCGGCACTATAGAACTCAGCAACACTTGGTTTGGAGGAAAAAGCGCTGATAGAAAGACGCCAAGGCCTCGAATTTGATTACATTTAATAGTAGTGTCAAAATCGAGATCCTTTCAGCTTGTGAAAATGGCTCTACAGTTTCCGTTCACTTAACTCTTTTACAGGTGGATTTAGAACCAGCGCCTACAAACTATATTTAAAATTGCATGGCTGATTTTTCTTTAATTTCCTAAAGGGGTAAACTTTCATTAATTATTTTATATTTTTATTTTTATACTAAATAATTTGTACTTCAGTTTTATCTTTATATCTTTAACACAAGAAAATAAAATTTTAAAACCATCTAAAGAATGACCAAACTAAACATTAGTGGTGAAATAGAACTATGGGATTCATTATATTGCTAGAACAATGCTGTTTGATTGAATCAGTCCAGAAGAAATAGACAAATAATGCTTACACTACAGCGCCACGCCTATCGGTATGTATAAACAACCTTTGAAGTATAAAGGAAGTTATTTGCCGACCTTTTTGCTTTGATTCAGAAACACCATATGTAAAGAATGAATTCCATGCCATTCTTTGTTTTTATTTGACGTATGATTTGATTTGTGACAAATTGTGTGAAACATGCGGTTCGTCGTTGTTTGAAAATTTTTTGGGTGTCTTGATAAAAGCCCGCGATTTTAAAGGGCTAAGGTTGACTGATTTCCCCCCCTTGCGCTTTCAGCTACTATAAAAGAACTGAATAGCGCTCTTTTCATTAGTTAAAGTCTAGCCGCGGTCGCTGGTGGGCCGAATTCCGGGTTGTTTTTGGATTTAAATTTAAACTCTTACACAGGGCACAATGGGTAAGAAATTACTTTCATAAATTTGTCTTTGTTTGTCTTAATAATAATATGATATAAAATGAAATTTTTATTCAAAGAGTGAATTACAAGGGAGAACTAAAAATATGCATGGTTGTGTATTTTACACACCATTTTCTGTATTTCTCACTCGGTACTTAAGCTATCGACTCTGCTTAAGCAGAATTTTATAAGTATCGATTGAAAACACGATTCTAATATTGTTCTTTTTTTTTTAATTTTATTATTGTAGTTTCACGGAATCAAAAAGGGAAATAAAGATGTAAATTAAGAAATTCTTTCCGTTAAAACCCCCTGTGGTTTTAGTCAATAACCCGTGATATCTGCCGCCACACCATACAAATATTAGCTTAAACAGTGGCAAACAGAAAATAATTTGTACTTCAGTTTTTAATATCGTTAACACAAGAAAATAAAATTTTAAAACCATCTAAAGAATGACCAAACTAAACATTAGTGTTACTGTGGTGAAATAAAACTATGGGGCTCATTATACTGCTAGAACAATGCTGTTTGGTTGAATCAGTCCAGAAGAAATAGACAAATAATGCTTACACTACAGTTCCACGCCTATCGGTATGTATAAACAACCTTTTGAAGTATAAAGGAACTTACTTGCCGAGCTTTTTGCTTTGATTCAGAAACACCGTACAAATATTAGCTTAAACAGTGGCAAACAGAAATTAGAGATAACTCCTTTTTTTATTAAACAGCCGAAATAAAATATACGTCTTTTAACATGCTTGCAATCAACCGCTAAGCGAATCCACGCCGACAACGATTTTACGGATAATGTTAAAGGTCACGGTTATCATTAAAAAAACCAGGGTGTTGGGTGACAATATCATGTAACAGTTCTAATTAAACCTTACAAAAGTGACCGAGTATTCTGTTCATTTACGTTAAAGTGATGAAGAAACCATTGCCCAGGTGATAGATGTGGCAACTTTTTTTCTCAACTACATTGCTTGGTTTATGCTTTATAACTGCCAGAATAACGCATATCAAATAACATAATCTTTCCTGAAATGCTTGAATTTTGAAGATTCTTCAATTAAGATTAGAACAGCAGTATCACAAAAAGATAAAAAAACTGTCAAAACGTGGTCTCAACCAATACTCAGTTTCAATTGAGAAAAAAAAATGGAAGAGTAAAAATTATTACTTATCAAATGGCTATACATTAACGACATTAGTTATGGAGTCGGCAGTCGTGCTAAATCTAACAGCCTACAAAGAAAGGATTAGCGAAAGTTGATGGTTCGCTCTAATCTTAAAGATGATAACTTCGCGATAACTTCACATAACTGTTGTGACTTTTTCTCACTCGACTACGCTGTGCAGAAAAGATATTTTATTGCATGGATCTTTTACATTGATATCAAACTAATCGATGGCTGCTTAATCAGGAATTAAGGCGTTTTACATCCACAGAAGCAATTATTGGTAATAGAAACATTAGCAAAATTGAATCATTTGTCAGAAGTTACATGTCATTGCTTTAGGTTTTGTTTTTGTATTATTCTAAAATGCTACATTATTCTCAAAATACTGAATTATATCTTGTGATCCTTACATATGTAATCCATCTTACAAGATCAGTACTTTTTATGAAAATGAAAAAAAATGTTTTCTTCTTATAATTACTTTAGAGTGTATGAGTGACCAGTTTATTGGCAACTGTTCTTTCAATGACCTATGGTAAACAGAAGTGTAAACATAAAATCTCATAATATATACCCAGCCATTCAATGTTTTTCGTTCACTGACAGACTTTATAAAACTTTTTAATTTTTTTCTTTCAGACTTAAAATCAAGTAACATTAAAAGCACATCTTGCATGTTGGATGTTGTATGTCAGCAAATATGACTAATTTTATGTTCTTGTTAAAGATGAAAATTAGACCTCGCTTCAATTAAATATACAACAAATATACCTAACGCCACCTATCGTAAGTCTTTATTTTTCAGTACAAATAAATGAAATATATTTCACCAGCATCTTCGTTAATTTGTGGTTAAAACTGTTAATATTAAATTGATGATTTGTCAGTATGTAAATATACTATGCTTTTAAAAGAGATCTAAACTGATAAAATGACAGTAGTTGAGACTGAAGCCAAAGCTACCTAACACTGCTGTGACGGATTCAGCAGTTTTCTTTTTGTGATTCCTTAAAACTACCACAGCACAAGTTACATTGTGGAAAAACTAAATATTCAACGCGGTTATATAGTGGTAAATTAACCTGAACAATATAGCTCAAGTTGACATTGAATCCCAGAAACCTGCACTTAACCAGGACTCTGTAAGCACATCGGGACAGACCCTAGCTATATATAGTGGTAAATTAAGCTGCCAAATTTAGCTCGAGTTGATACTGAATCCCAGAAACCTGCACTTAACCAAGACTATGTAACCACATCGGGACGGACCATAGCTATATATACTGGTAATTAACCTGACCAATGTAGCTCGAATTGACATTGTATCCCAGAAACCTGCAATTAACTAGGACTGTAGCTATTTAAGTGCAGAGATGATCATTACAGGAAGTTTTGAATAGGGGACGTTACAGTGGCAGCTTGTTATTGAAGGCCAATACCTTTAAAGCCAGGGAATTAAATATGGTCGCAGGCTAATGTAGAAATAAGTAGAGAAAATTCAGTGCGCTTGCAATCCGATTTCATCTCACACAGAAGAACTTTATAACATTTTCATTTTGTTATGTTTTTTTAAACAAAACTTGCGATTTCTTTACCATCATTTTCTAAAAAAAGAAAATTCACCAGAAAAACTGAAAGTACATTGATTGAAACAAAGACCATAAGCATTCTTAGATATGAGTTCTTCATTCTTATATTTTGCAAAGCCTGTATCATAGTTCTTTATTATCCTGGATAGCCTTGAATGCTATCCATAAAATATTTATATATATAATTATAATTCCATTTCGAATCAATTGAAACCTTAAAAAAGAGACTCGAAGAAAAGCAGCGAGACCAGATTGGTCAGAACCTTTAGCAGTAGCCAAATATCTATTTTTGGTTTCATAAATCTATAAATCTAGCATTCCCACATTAAAGAACGTATTATTATTTCATCTATCATTATCTCTGTAATCAAGGGCACCACGGGAAAGTCGAACTTTTTTTGAACAACTGTAGACATTTGTAATTATGTTCGCACAAGATTTTTCCATTTTGAGTATTGGGTTCAAAATCTGTCACATAAAATAACTTGTCGTATTTATCTTACTGCAGTAGGGCATTCAGAACGGTTATAAGCACTTTATAATTCACAATGATGAGCTATCAGCAGAGTAGCAGCTGGAACCCTAGAGGTGTGAGGAATCCAGCACCCACTTACAGACAAGTGCAGAAGTGCAACCACAGCTAGGAGGAACAGTAATCTTGTTTTTCATACCACATGTTAGGCGATAGACCGAAGCAAGAAGGTTTTCTTTTATTTTAGACAGTTTTACTAGCACGTTTCTCTGGAAAAATTAAACGGTTAAATGCTACAAATAAACGTTTTCATCCCCTGGCGTTCTGTAAAGCCTTTTTGTCTGAGTTATTTTCTCATAGACAAATATTTGTCATATGATAATACGAATTGGATTTTTAAAACTACTTTTTCATGCTAGAATCGGATATATTATTAGCCCTAACTTTTATTTTGAGTTAGGATTGTCGATGCGATGACGGAAATATATAAAATTCAGCAGTTACAACTCCTAGTACCATATACAACTTGATTTGTCTAAAATGACGCCCCCAAGACAAAAAAAGTCATACAGATATTAAATTAAAACAAACCATGAGTAAGAACATAGTAGTTGCAACAACGTAATGTGTATGTTCTTCATAGAAACCGCCATCCTTAACTTGATAGGAAAAAAGTTGTGGCTAAAAGTCTGTGTTCTAAAATGAAGCCAGCAATAACACGGCTTGCTGGTTTTCTTTATATTTAAAGACCCGACCGTATCATATACATCTTTTTTATTTTAAAGACTCTGCCAGGGGATATGAACCGTTGTTGCATTTTCCCTGGTCTGATATACCATTTAATTATGGCAAGTCTTATAAGTCTATGTGCATTTGTCAACAACTGTTTATATTTTCACAATTACTTAAGGCATATCGATTCTGTTCACAGTCCGATAAATTTTCATTGATATTACAGACCTACCCGATAAATACATGATATTGCAGTTTTAGTCATTACAGCCAAGTCCACTGTATCGGTGACAACTTTTTGCCCAGCACACTCTGTTTCTACAGGCATAAACAATGAATAAGCATAACGTATTCGATCGATCATTTTGTTTTCTCTTTTATTTCTTTACATCAATAACCACACAGTTTTAGTTTTAATCTTTCGTTTTATTCTACACGTATAACCGTAACAGCTCTATGGAACACGCTGGTTCACAGATTAATCTGGTCCTCATATCCACAATCAAATTGCCATGACACGAAACCAAATATCGCAAGTAAGCAAATACGGAAAACAAATCGAAACAAAAAGACGAAAAACTTTAAAAATGCTATGTGAAAAGAAACGTGCACAAAGAGAGTATGATTTAAGGGATCCTTAATACAATCAGTTTCTAATTTAAGTCTTTTGTGAGCCGTCTTTCATTTGTAGTTTTTTTTAAAGAGAACAATGTAATGGATTGGACTTGGATTGGACTGTGGACTGTTGCAATACTTTGACCACAGTACAGGAAAATAAGTATTTAAACATTTTCAGTGCACAATTACTTCCTGACAGAACAAGGATTCAGGCAAAATATATGCCAACGAACTAGTTTAGGTGGCTAAAGTGCGAAAATTTTGCTTAGCAATATCCAGTTATGTATGGAGTCCCTTCGTCAGTTAAGAAAGCCAAACTTCCTAAAAGAATAACTGTATTTGAATCTCTTAGCTTTTCATCATTTTGTTTTTCAACATCAATAGTGGCGATTAGAAAAACAATTTCCCTGTTTTTCCGTTGTCAGTGAAACATGCTTGCTGTATATAATCTAATTGTGTAATATTGAGGTTGTAAGATCTTACTTCATTAGAGGATGACCATCACAAAGGGTCTCGTACAAATAACTCAACAGTTTGAAACAACGACTTTACTTGCATGTTTTATGCAGTTATTCCCTGTAACTGCATAAAACAACTAAAGCGATCTTTTTTAAAATGAAAATTAAATCACGCTTTTTGTGCCGTTGTTCATTGTGCGTTTATGGGAATAAACGTATGATATTCACCAGCAAAGTACGGGCGTCATAGTCAACGGGCACATATCCAGCTACGATGTAGTAATATCCCTTGTTGGCAATGCCTGCAACCGTCATTATTTTTTTATTGTTTGGCTACATCTGTTGGGTGGTTGGATGTCTATGATGTGAATATTAAACGCTTAGCAACTTATGATAGCAGTACAATTTATTATTTCTAATATTATTGTATTCACTTTGGAATTCAAGGATATCATTGAAATTCTTTACAATCAACAATGCGTTAATTTATATCCTACACAATTATATCATTGTCATTATTATGTACTAAAACAGAAGATATGTCATTAATTCTGAATAAGCAAATCTCTAAAGGAAAACTTAAATGTCCTTACAGGCTGAAGTTAAATGAAGTTGAATGAAAATGTCCAACTTATCTGAAATATCTGTAATAAATTTTTTTCGAGGCTTTGGGTGCAACAGTTGTTAAGGCATAATTTTAGAATAAAAGCCTGTGTGTCATCTCTGGCCGTTTAGGAAGTAATCTATAGGCAATTTGTGACAGAAAAAACAAACATAGCAGGATACTTCGCTGTCTCATTTGTGAAACATCCTTTACTGACATTTCCACACAAGCATAATTATAATCCAGGAAGTGACTGAGACCATCTGCAGAAGCCATCCCCGCATGGCTAAATAGAAAGAACAACTCTGTTACATAACAAAGAAAATGAGTTTTCCATCCCAAATAGAATCATTTAGTTACTTAGCATTCATGAAACCCGAACAACAGAAGTTCAAGTTGCGTGCTCAGAAAATTGTACCCTATCTATATACAATTGTTTGATGGATTTGGTAAATGAAAAATGAAAATATTTATGTAAACTTTGAAAGCTTTAGCTGTTTATTTATGTAAACTATGCATGTAGATCATTGATAAAGAGTTCAAATACGCTTAATGAAAACGTAAGCCAATTAAATTTAATCTAAATATGATAAGCTGTATTAGTTCTAGATGTATGGTAAGTACTGTGGCGACAATTCATATTTCACCTGGCCCCTTGCAGGTTTAATTCTGCTGGGCAATGTTATTTCATTTCTCCAAACAATGTCACACGATGAAGAGAGTGGCTTTTGGAACTTTCTAATCTCACAAACTATAACAAGCAGCATCTGAGTTTGAACTACTATTTTTTCAGTTTTAGTACTCAATTAAGTTTATAAAATGCGCAAAAGCTTAAGAACTGGTGCTCTAGCCACACAGTGTAATCACTCAATATGCATGTTATACTTGCTCCATAGATGATTTTGTTTTCTTTTGAAACCAAATAAAGGCAGTTTACGACTGGCGTGAAAATATAATTATCTATATTATTTTTAAAGCTTGATTACAAGCAGATGCTTCATGTTACCACAAGCAGCAAAAATTGAATGCCCCAACTGCTTGTATTGGAGTGTAACACAAGCTTTTGATGCCCATTTCGTTTGCACCACACAACCGTGGATTTCATTAGATTAGAAACATATACAGTAGAACCTGCCTACTCCGGACAAGGGGGATTTTGTCCGGTATATAGAGGTGTCCGATATTTCAGTGATTTTACTTATTTTTTGTCATTTGAAGGAAAATAAGACGCATTTCAATACACCAATGTTTTATTCAAATAAACATAGCAATGCCTGTCACAATGTTCTTCGAAACATACAACTATTTATCTTATAACTCAAAAAGGTTTATTATCACGAATACAAAACCAATCTGGACAAACAATGTCTTTGGGTCAGTTTTGTGGAAAAAACGACTAATAGTGGTCTGAGTTGTGCCTGTCAAAATGTTGTACGAAACATGCAAGTATTTATCTTATAACTCGAACAAGTTTCTTATCACATTTACAAAACCAGTCTTGACGAACAATGTCTATGGGTCAGTTTAGCGGAAAAACCGACTAATAGTGGTCTGAGTTTTCTTTTGTCTTGTATCAGTTTGGTTGAAATTGTCCCGTACTAAGCAAAGTAACTCTGTCAAATTTAGCACAAGTCCTTGGAACATGCGTATTCAATCAGTTCATTGATGTGAGACCGCGTCTGGGTGTGTGATATCTGTGGTCTCTGAACGTCGTTTTCCGGACACTCTTCGTCTGATTCGACTCCGAATTTTGTCCGACGGTGGGCAGATTTTCGGACTGCGATTGAAGCTCTGCAACAAGCGTATTCTCCCATCCGGCGTTCATCTTCTCGCTAGAAGGAAAATCCGAATCAACCGACACGTAATTGTTGGCATCCAGAGACTGAAAGTCAGGCAACAGTTCGATGAGGGATGAAAGCTCTTCGCATGTGTCCTCTACAAAGTCCACGTCATCGACCTCCGATGAAACAAAATCTACATTTCTGGTAGCATTTTGTAACTGTTGTTGCTGCGACATCCTTTACTGCAACACTGATCCAATAGCAAGCATCCAGTACTGTGATATCTTTTGCAATTTTGTCCAAAGACATGTCCGGAGTATCCAAAACCTACATCGTATGGCGCAGTACCCTCTTCCTGTACAGGATTTTCATAGCATGTATAACACCCTGACCCATGGGTTGCAAGTGCGAAGTGGTGCTGGGTGGAATGAACACGAGTTTGACATTGGTGTTCTTGGGGTGTGATGGTGCATTGTCCAGACACAGAAGAATGTGTCTCTTTTGATTTCGCATTCTGTTATCAGGATTTTTGAGCCACTCATTAAACAATTCGGCTGTCATCCAGGCCTTTCGGGAGAGAATTTCTATCCAGATTTCTAAAAGCACGGGGACGAGCTCATTTGACCTTTATTGTTCAGCGTTTTATTTGTCAATTTATGTCATCTACATTTCAGTTAAAATTTACTGATAGTTACTTGATTGGAAAAATAACAGGTTTAAATATCAAACATTCTGGCACATGTGTATCGATGCACATGGGGATTAAGCATGCCGTTACACAAACACCGATAATGCTCAGGAATGACAATGGTGTACAGCGATAAGGGCAAATGTGCAACCAAAAATACTCAAAACCAACAATGTCGTGCTGGACCATGAGTGCACATCCCTCGTTTTGGCATCTGTGCAACACCCTTGTCCGGTATTTTAGGAGTTTTTAAAGAGTAGAAGCCCAATCGAAGCCCCAATCGGTGCTCATAATGTTGATCGGTGTCCGGAATAGGCAGGTATCCGGAATTTAAAGGTTGCTTTAACATCACTCAGTCACTCAATCAATCAATCAATCCATCAAAAACGTTTATTTTCCAAGAAATACATACAAAATTCAAAAATAAATTTATAAAATTTAATTCTAATATTTCATTTTCAATTTATACAGTTATACAGTTTAGTAATTCCTGAGGTATTTCAGAAAAAGGTAGATCGAAAAAGTTAAAAACTTATAGTAAACAATCTACCTAAATGCAATTTAATGATACAATGACCTTACTAATGCATACTTTATTTACAGAAAAAATACTCATCAAAATAAAACCACATGTTATGTTTTATACGCTATGTATATGCATGAAAACTACACTACGACAAATCAGCTGTATACATTTATCAAATAATTTTTATACACCCGTTTGAAAAGCTCAAAACTTTTTTTTTGCATTTTTACACACAAATCTAAATTATTTCACAAATTCACACCAATTATAGAGATACAAAAGCCTTTTAAATTGGTCCTCTTATACTTTCATAAAAATCTCCACCTTGTCTTGTGCTGCATCTATTAATTTGAAAATGTCTAAGTATTCGTTCTGTTAAAAGTTGATGTTTTGCTTTATACATAATGCAACAAGTGTTCAACTTAACAATATCGGCAATTTAAATATAGATTCAGCGAAAACTCTTTGTCTATGTATCCTTTTGGCTGCAAAGGAAAGCCAGCCGCTGTCATGTTTTGGTACCCACTCTCAAGCTCCATGAAAATTCCGTCAAGATGGTTTCTCGTTCAGGTGCTCCAGAAATACTGTCATCAAGTTTCCTAACGTCACGGGAGGCTCTGGCTGTGCTTCACGTTGCGGCGTGTCACTTCGCCCTGGCGTTGTTGGGCTTCGCTATCTGCCGTCGTTACCTTTCATCTCGTTTACTGCTGCTTTAAGGACACGCTGTTGGGTTAATGCGAGTCTTAGGGCCTTTAAGGCAGCATTGTCAGTAAGGCTAGCCACATCGAAAAAGCCCTCCCTTATGAGCGGTTCCACAGTCTTAGCTGTCAGGAGTTTTTTTTCGTCCCCATTCCCGAAGCTCTCCAATAGCTACTTCCACCTGCTGCGCTTTCATCTTGGGCAGCTTTAGAGTTTGGATACAGGCGCGACATATAGCGACATATAGCGACATGGCGAAATGACGATAAGACGTCTGGGATGGGCATCGTGCGTGTTCACTGTCGGAAACAAAAGGTGCCGAAGGTTTGCCAATCACGAGCCCAGTTCAGAGGGTTGTTTCAACCAATTTACAAACCAGGGAAAATTTTACTCTCTTTTACTTAGACAGTTAATGTGCCACAAAGCATACGCGTGCGACTGTTTTAAAAAAAAATTAAATAAAATTTATTTTATTCAATAAATCCGATGACTGGCTTTTCTTTTCGCAATCTGTCTAAATATCTCAAAGCCCTGCCTTCTACTGGACAGATAAACCATTTGCATGTTGTAGGTCCTGCATCGTCGCGTCTTCATGGCAAGTAGGTCCCATTATTAAGTCTCTGAAGTGAACATGGCGACCGCACCAAGTATCACGGTCTCAGTTACCCAACATTCTTTGCCATCTGGCATTTCATGTAGTATTCGGTCGTATTTACGGATTTGGATAAATGGGCAGCCTGGGTCTGTATGTTTACTAACATATGATACTTCTCAAGTCTTGATGACCTCCTGGTTGCTCCCTATGATACGTCTAAGCGTCTAAAGTAGCAATTGCCACTTATCCTTGTCGTAATTGTTGTTGACGCTATCAGTTGATTTGGGCAGTGTTGATTTGGGATCAGAACGCACTCTCATATTACTAGTTAACCGAAGAACTCCAAATCCGACTTTTTGTCCATCCGCAGTGTGGGGATTATATTTATCACTGATGTCGGTATCCATTTTCACGCCGTCTGGCTCATTAAGTTTTCTGTTTCGTCATTGAAGTGGGTTTCCTTGTCGAACATAGCGTTTGTTTTTTTTTCAGTTTCGTCGTAGATGGCATCTACTTCGCTATTGTCACTTGTAGGTTCGTTGTCATACTTCCTTCTCTCGATATCGTTTCGCCCGCGAACATGCTACTATTCTGACCAGTACATCTCATTCTCATTCTTTCGCGTACAGATATCGCTGTTTTTTCATCAGCTGCAAGCCCAAAAGGTATAACTATTTACAGATGCACGTCATAACTTGGCGAGAAACACTGACAGGGAAGATACCCATGTTGAGGTTTGCAGGTGATGATTGGCCAAAAAATTGGGGGAAATTTTTGCGAAAAACAAAACAAAACAAAAAAAAATGACAAAACAAAACAAAAAACAAGGCAAAAAAAAAAAACAAACAAAAACAAAAAACAAGGCAAAAAAAAAAAAAAAAAAAAAAAAAAAAAAGCAAAAAAAAAACAAAAAACAAAAAACAGAAAAACAAACAAAAAAAAATCAGTAAAATCGTAACGAACTCAAGCAGAATGGCCTTAATCTCTTGAAATGTTAAGTAAAGGTGGCATGATCATTACTTTTTTGGTGATGGGCCAAAAAAATTGCAGTAAAATCTTAACGAACTCCAGGAAAATAGCTTCATTATCTTGAACTTTTAAGTAAAGGTAGGAACCATTATAACTTATCCGGAAATTACTTATTTTTCGTGATTGGCTAAAATTTGGCTGACATATTAGCAAAAAAAAAAAGCGAAAAAAAATCAGTAAAATCTTAACTTACACCAGAGGAATGTCCTTATTCTCTTCAAATTCAAAAAAAAATAAATAAATAAAAACAGCCATCATTGGTACTTACCTGGCTGTGGCTGACGCCAGGACACTAACTCACTGTCTTGAATTTTTTGGTTACAGTTTACACTTATATGTCATAATCTTGGCATCAGCATTCGTGGGCCAGGGTATTGTCCATGGAAAATCTTGTTGTTACAAGGTGGGCATAACTGAAACGCCTGCATAGCATTGGCGGATACCAGGGGGTTACACCTCGACCATGTCCGATTAAAATATATACATATATATTTGGGAGAAACCTCATGTTTCGTTACCGACAGGCTCTACAGCTAGATGTCGTTCAGAATTACCCCACAGAAATACGTGCAGCTCAGGGCGCTGGAAATGGAGTAGTGTATAAATGGGGGTTCTGGCGCACTTTGTGACGTCATACTGTCTGGAAGTGACGTCATCATGTCTGGAAATGACGTCATCATGTCTGGAAGTGACGTCATCATGTCTGGACCGGAAGTGCTGTCTAGACCGGAAGTGACGTCATCATGTCTGGACCGGAAGTGACGTCATCATGTCTGGACGGGAAGTGACGTCATCATGTCTGGACCGGAAGTCATGATAAGCGTTAGGATAGGCGCGACCATCTGTGACGTCATCATGGCGTCATACTGAGATGATGCTGTCTGGAGCGAAAGTGGTTTGGCCGAGTCAATCAACATGAAGCCAATGAACTCCTGCTGTCAATCATCATGACGTCACTAGTCACGTGACCTGTCAATCATCGGTCATGTGACCCTAACCCTAGCGAGACTTCCAGACCACTTTTTGACGTCATACTGACGTCCCTTCTACCATCTGTCTATCATACCTTCATAATACACATTCATAATACACTCTATGGTTTAGGGGTAGGCTGCCCATACCCGGGGCTCGAACCACCAACCTTCTGAGCATGGGTCCGACCAGGAGTCCCACGCTCTAACAACTGAGCTATTCCGGACTGAACAAGAATGTATTGTGAAAACATGCCATGTAAGGCTATAATGCACGATAAATTTCAGACTGCACTCGTTCAGAGCGTGGGGGAAACCGATCGATAAAATTTCAGAGTGCACTCGTTCAGAGCGTGGGGAAAAAACCGATCGATAAAAATTTTTTAGAGTACACTCGTTCAGAGCGTGGGGAAAACGATGGTTCTGCCAAACTTGATGACGTCATACTGTCTGGAAGTGACGTCATACTGTCTGGAAGTGATGCCGGTTCTGCCACACTTGATGACGTCATACTGTCAATCATTGTGACATGAGGTGTCATAATGACGTCATAGTTACACCTTAGTAACGCCTTGGTTACGCCTTAGTTACCTTAGTTACGCCTTAGTTACGCCTTAGTTACCTTAGTTACGCCTTGGTTACACCTTAGTTACGCCTTAGTTACCTTAGTTACGCCTTGGTTACAGTGGTTACACCTTAGTTACGCCTTAGTTACCTTAGTTACGCCTTGGTTACGCCTTAGTTACCTTAGTTACGCCTTAGTTACGCCTTAGTTACGCCTTAATTACCTTAGTTACGCCTTAGTTACCTTAGTTACTCCTTAGTTACGCCTTAGTTACGCCTTAGTTACCTTAGTTACGCCTTAGTTACGCCTTAGTTACCTTAGTTACGCCTTAGTTACCTTAGTTACTCCTTAGTTACGCCTTAGTTACGCCTTTATTTCCTTAGTTACGCCTTAGTTACGCCTTGATTTCCTTAGTTACGCCTTAGTTACGCCTTGGTTACAGTAGTTACACCTTAGTTACGCCTTAGTTACCTTAGTTTCTCCTTAGTTACGCCTTAGTTACGCCTTAGTTACCTTAGTTACGCCTTAGTTACCTTAGTTACGCCTTAGTTACGCCTTGGTTACACCTTAGTTACGCCTTAGTTACCTTAGTTACTCCTTAGTTACGCCTTAGTTACCTTAGTTACGCCTTGGTTACGCCTTAGTTACCTAAGTTACGCCTTAGTTACGCCTTGATTTCCTTAGTTACGCCTTAGTTACGCCTTAGTTACGCCTTAATTACCTTAGTTACGCCTTAGTTACGCCTTAGTTACGCCTTAGTTACCTTAGTTACGCCTTAGTTACGCCTTAGTTGCGCCTTAGTTACATCTTGTTTGCGCCTTAGTTACCTTAGCTACGCAAAAACGAGATAACTTTTGTTGTAGTTGAGCGATTTGCATGAAAATTTTACCGTTTGATTCAGTTTTATATCTAGTTTTAACATTAAGTGATCACAGGCTATTTACGCCGGTGGTTGTATGCATCATGGATTCACCTTAAAAGTTTTTAAACTTAAAAGTAAGATAACTTTCGTTATGGTTGACCGATTTGAATGAAAATTTCACCGTTGGATTCAGTTTGATGTCTTAGTTTTACAGTAGTTTATGCATAGGTAGGTTGTTGGAATGGCGCGCGCCCACCATTTAAACATGTGTTTGAATAAGTTTTACGTCAAACTATTGTTCAACAAGTTGTGTAGCAATTGTACAACAATTGTTCAACAAGCTGTTGTTGAACATGTTCAACATGTTGTTGAACATGTTCAACATGTTCAACATGTTCAACATGTTCAACAAGTTGAACATGTTCAACATGTTCAACATGTTCAACAACATGTTCAACATGTTCAACATGTTCAACATGTTCAACAACATGTTCAACAAGTTGAACATGTTCAACATGTTCAACATGTTGTTGCACAAGTTGAACATGTTCAACATGTTCAACTTGTTCAACAACATGCTGTTTAACAAATTGTTCAACAAGTTGTAGTTCAAGCAAAGAAAAAACAAGACATATGTTGAATAGGTTTATTAATACATTTAAATACACTTAAATACACTTAAATACATTTAACTACACTTAAATACACTTAAATACACTTAAATACACTTAAATACATACAGCTTAAATCTTTAACAATATTACAATATTTGTTGATCTACAAAGTCTTTATTATAAAGTTTAGTCAAATAAGTCTATTTTTCTTCATCTGCTTCACTCTGTTCACTGGCATCCATATCACTTTTTTCGTCGCTGCTTTCATCTTCCTCCTCCTCATCTAGAAGCTCTTCAAAGAATGCATCGTTTCTTCTTATAGCCGCCTTTAGTGCCTTTGAATACTCGTAATGTTTTTCATCAACAAAGTAATTGAAGTCTTCTAAAATGGTTTCATAATGTTCGTTTTGTTGTAGACGTTGGGCATATTTGAATAGTCTCATAAACAGTTGTTTAAGTCGACGCTTATAAATGGGTCGAAAGTCATCACTTGCTATGTCACGCGCATCTTCAAGCCCTTGTTCTTCATATTCTGAAACCTTTTCTTGAAATTTGGTATCATATTCATCGTAGACTTCTTGAACCATATCATACCAAACAGAGTCTGTTTCTGACTCACTTTCAGAGTCTGTTTCTGACTCACTTTCAGAGCTGCCGTCATTATCACCCTCAACACAATGTTCCATATGTTTGAACAAAGCTTCTTGACTGTTGTATAACGCACCACATTCTGTACAAGCATGTGCATTCTTTTCAGTCATGTTGACGCTTTGACTTTCCATAGAAGACTCATCTAAAATTTCAGTGATAGGTGGTTTTACAGGGTTTTCCACATCTATCTCCAATTCTTCTTCTTCTGAAGTGTGAGCATTCTTTAAGTGCCTTTTAAGACTTTGTGGCCAATTGTAAGATTTCAAACAAATGTTGCATTTATACATCCTTTCGGTTCAACATGCACTTTTCAAATGATGAAAAAGCCTTTAAACATAGCCTTATATACAACTTGTTGAACAACATGTTGAACATGTTCAACATGTTGTTGAACATGTTGTTGAACATGTTGTTGAACATGTTGTCTATGCCTAGGGGAGTTTAACGTCATGACGTCATTATGACGTCATCATTATGACGTCATTATTACGTCATCATTATGACGTCATAATGACGTCATTGGAACAGGCGCATGCTTTGTCAAAAACTGACTCAGCAGAATTTATTGCTGTTTGATATGGATGAAATGCATGTCTCACTCTTCCTTTTATGCTACTTAGATGTAATCAAAATATGGTGTGTAACTCGTCAAAAATGTCAAACTTGTAAAAATTGCTGATTTTGACGAGTTACACACCATATTTTGATTACATCTAAGTAGCATAAAAGGAAGAGTGAGACATGCATTTCATCCATATCAAACAGCAATAAATTCTGCTGAGTCAGTTTTTGACAAAGCATGCGCCTGTTCCAATGACGTCATTATGACGTCATAATGATGACGTAATAATGACGTCATAATGATGACGTCATAATGACGTCATGACGTTAAACTCCCCTAGGCATAGACAACATGTTCAACAACATGTTCAACAACATGTTCAACAACATGTTGAACATGTTCAACATGTTGTTCAACAAGTTGTATATAAGGCTATGTTTAAAGGCTTTTTCATCATTTGAAAAGTGCATGTTGAACCGAAAGGATGTATAAATGCAACATTTGTTTGAAATCTTACAATTGGCCACAAAGTCTTAAAAGGCACTTAAAGAATGCTCACACTTCAGAAGAAGAAGAATTGGAGATAGATGTGGAAAACCCTGTAAAACCACCTATCACTGAAATTTTAGATGAGTCTTCTATGGAAAGTCAAAGCGTCAACATGACTGAAAAGAATGCACATGCTTGTACAGAATGTGGTGCGTTATACAACAGTCAAGAAGCTTTGTTCAAACATATGGAACATTGTGTTGAGGGTGATAATGACGGCAGCTCTGAAAGTGAGTCAGAAACAGACTCTGAAAGTGAGTCAGAAACAGACTCTGTTTGGTATGATATGGTTCAAGAAGTCTACGATGAATATGATACCAAATTTCAAGAAAAGGTTTCAGAATATGAAGAACAAGGGCTTGAAGATGCGCGTGACATAGCAAGTGATGACTTTCGACCCATTTATAAGCGTCGACTTAAACAACTGTTTATGAGACTATTCAAATATGCCCAACGTCTACAACAAAACGAACATTATGAAACCATTTTAGAAGACTTCAATTACTTTGTTGATGAAAAACATTACGAGTATTCAAAGGCACTAAAGGCGGCTATAAGAAGAAACGATGCATTCTTTGAAGAGCTTCTAGATGAGGAGGAGGAAGATGAAAGCAGCGACGAAAAAAGTGATATGGATGCCAGTGAACAGAGTGAAGCAGATGAAGAAAAATAGACTTATTTGACTAAACTTTATAATAAAGACTTTGTAGATCAACAAATATTGTAATATTGTTAAAGATTTAAGCTGTATGTATTTAAGTGTATTTAAGTGTATTTAAGTGTATTTAAGTGTAGTTAAATGTATTTAAGTGTATTTAAGTGTATTTAAATGTATTAATAAACCTATTCAACATATGTCTTGTTTTTTCTTTGCTTGAACTACAACTTGTTGAACAATTTGTTAAACAGCATGTTGTTGAACAAGTTGAACATGTTGAACATGTTCAACTTGTGCAACAACATGTTGAACATGTTGAACATGTTCAACTTGTTGAACATGTTGTTGAACATGTTGAACATGTTGTTGAACATGTTGAACATGTTGTTGAACATGTTGAACATGTTGAACATGTTCAACTTGTTGAACATGTTGAACATGTTGAACATGTTGAACATGTTCAACAACATGTTGAACATGTTCAACAACAGCTTGTTGAACAATTGTTGTACAATTGCTACACAACTTGTTGAACAATAGTTTGACGTAAAACTTATTCAAACACATGTTTAAATGGTGGGCGCGCGCCATTCCAACAACCTACCTATGCATAAACTACTGTAAAACTAAGACATCAAACTGAATCCAACGGTGAAATTTTCATTCAAATCGGTCAACCATAACGAAAGTTATCTTACTTTTAAGTTTAAAAACGTTTAAGGTGAATCCATGATGCATACAACCACCGGCGTAAATAGCCTGTGATCACTTAATGTTAAAACTAGATATAAAACTGAATCAAACGGTAAAATTTTCATGCAAATCGCTCAACTACAACAAAAGTTATCTCGTTTTTGCGTAGCTAAGGTAACTAAGGCGCAAACAAGATGTAACTAAGGCGCAACTAAGGCGTAACTAAGGCGTAACTAAGGTAACTAAGGCGTAACTAAGGCGTAACTAAGGCGTAACTAAGGTAATTAAGGCGTAACTAAGGCGTAACTAAGGCGTAACTAAGGAAATCAAGGCGTAACTAAGGCGTAACTTAGGTAACTAAGGCGTAACCAAGGCGTAACTAAGGTAACTAAGGCGTAACTAAGGAGTAACTAAGGTAACTAAGGCGTAACTAAGGTGTAACCAAGGCGTAACTAAGGCGTAACTAAGGTAACTAAGGCGTAACTAAGGTAACTAAGGCGTAACTAAGGCGTAACTAAGGAGAAACTAAGGTAACTAAGGCGTAACTAAGGTGTAACTACTGTAACCAAGGCGTAACTAAGGCGTAACTAAGGAAATCAAGGCGTAACTAAGGCGTAACTAAGGAAATAAAGGCGTAACTAAGGCGTAACTAAGGAGTAACTAAGGTAACTAAGGCGTAACTAAGGTAACTAAGGCGTAACTAAGGCGTAACTAAGGTAACTAAGGCGTAACTAAGGCGTAACTAAGGAGTAACTAAGGTAACTAAGGCGTAACTAAGGTAATTAAGGCGTAACTAAGGCGTAACTAAGGCGTAACTAAGGTAACTAAGGCGTAACCAAGGCGTAACTAAGGTAACTAAGGCGTAACTAAGGTGTAACCACTGTAACCAAGGCGTAACTAAGGTAACTAAGGCGTAACTAAGGTGTAACCAAGGCGTAACTAAGGTAACTAAGGCGTAACTAAGGCGTAACTAAGGTAACTAAGGCGTAACCAAGGCGTTACTAAGGTGTAACTATGACGTCATTATGACACCTCATGTCACAATGATTGACAGTATGACGTCATCAAGTGTGGCAGAACCGGCATCACTTCCAGACAGTATGACGTCACTTCCAGACAGTATGACGTCATCAAGTTTGGCAGAACCATCGTTTTCCCCACGCTCTGAACGAGTGTACTCTAAAAAATTTTTATCGATCGGTTTTTTCCCCACGCTCTGAACGAGTGCACTCTGAAATTTTATCGATCGGTTTCCCCCACGCTCTGAACGAGTGCAGTCTGAAATTTATCGTGCATTATAGCCTTACATGGCATGTTTTCACAATACATTCTTGTTCAGTCCGGAATAGCTCAGTTGTTAGAGCGTGGGACTCCTGGTCGGACCCATGCTCAGAAGGTTGGTGGTTCGAGCCCCGGGTATGGGCAGCCTACCCCTAAACCATAGAGTGTATTATGAATGTGTATTATGAAGGTATGATAGACAGATGGTAGAAGGGACGTCAGTATGACGTCAAAAAGTGGTCTGGAAGTCTCGCTAGGGTTAGGGTCACATGACCGATGATTGACAGGTCACGTGACTAGTGACGTCATGATGATTGACAGCAGGAGTTCATTGGCTTCATGTTGATTGACTCGGCCAAACCACTTTCGCTCCAGACAGCATCATCTCAGTATGACGCCATGATGACGTCACAGATGGTCGCGCCTATCCTAACGCTTATCATGACTTCCGGTCCAGACATGATGACGTCACTTCCCGTCCAGACATGATGACGTCACTTCCGGTCCAGACATGATGACGTCACTTCCGGTCTAGACAGCACTTCCGGTCCAGACATGATGACGTCACTTCCAGACATGATGACGTCACTTCCAGACATGATGACGTCACTTCCAGACAGTATGACGTCACAAAGTGCGCCAGAACCCCCATTTATACACTACTAAATGGGCATTTTTGTTCCTCTTTTGGTGCTCATTATAGACTGTTCTTTGTCTCTCAGGAGCAATAATACACGATATTTGGTTGTAACCCTCACATCAATGATTGCGGCTCTACCAGTACCCTATTTTAGCCTGATTAATTTTTGTTTTATTTGTTTATGTTATTTATGTTTTCACATGAGTGACAAATGAAGTTAATATTCTTATTTGTCATCGTTTATAGCCTATGGCAACAAGTAAGTGTCAACATTTCATTTATTACGCCCTGTGCGGTGAATTTTCCTTGCCCAGTTATTGCTGGAAAAGGCTGCCAAACTGCTTATGTCAAGGCCAAACCTATATCCTGGAAAGAAACCCTATCTTTGCTGCGGGGTTTCATTGCCATTTATAGAAACATTGTGGTAGACATGTATCCAATGTATAACATAACATATAACATAACCACTGGTCATCGCCTCAGTGTTTTCATTCGGGCTGTTTGAATGCAAATAGGCGTTGAGGTGAATATGTAGGAAACGAATGTAGTGGTCAAGCAAACATCGTACTTGCAATGCATGTTGGGTGGGCCAATAAACATTGCGGTTTTTCTAAACGATGGAGTTTGGTCAGTTAAGGAATTCGAAATATCGTGTACGTCTTGACGTTGGATGGACCTAGATTATCCGACGTCTCAGAAACGTTGCGGAAAGTTGTAAATGAAGTCAAAAGAACGTTGTATAAGACGCCGGAAGGGAGGTGTTGTATAGACGTCGTGGAAATATTTATCTGCAATCACCATCAGTGACAATGACAATCATAGGCTGTTGTGGCCACCCTCCATCAAAGTACCGCCTCCCTTGGGTTACCGCAGAACGTGTATGAAATCAATTTTCATTAACAGTGTTCAAAAGCAAAGAACTTGCTGTTGCAATTCCAATAATTTACGTCTTCATTTTTTGTATAGTTTTGAAATAATCTGTCAAGGGCTGGTACTTCTTTTCCGATAAGCAATTTCATGATGAGGTTGTTGTTTGGGTGCGATTTGGGGGAGTCGACGTCACAACCTCAGACTGATGTTTGGTGGACTTCTTGGCAGAACGTTTACTGGGCAGATTTTGAGTCGTGTGGATTGTAATTAATTTTTCTTGAATATTTGAAAATAATCAGGTTTGAATACCAGTCTTTGTCACATATATTGGAGAAACTGCACGTGTTTAAGGCCTAATTTTAACCAATCATAATGAGTCAGTATACTGAGTGTATTTCCTGAAAAAGCCTAGCACTTTGATTGTTCTGACACTCCAGTCGTTCCGGGTTTTGCTGTAATGACGTCCTGGTTTTAACTGGACCGAGCCGCAAAGTACCAGATACGCCTTAGCACCTGCTCTAACTGATACCTTCATCTATATTTTTGTATAAAAGCCATATTATGCAAAATGAAATTTCGTATATAAAGGAGAGATTGGACCCCTACAGCAACACCCCCCTCCCCCAGATCTACTTCTGTGCAAAGTGGACAAATACCTTTGTGTCAATGTGCAACTGTGTCCGAAAGACAAGGAGATGAGGTGTTGTTCTGGCATACCATGTGATTGCAGAGACTGACTTGGATACCTGTCGTGCTGTTACAGTCGGTAAACGATACATGAAGGTAAAAATATAGCTTAAGGGACCCACATATTTTCAGCAAAATTCTCCCCTCTGTAATAATTTAATTCTCCTGTGATAATAATTTAATTTTTTTAAAAACTTATTTAGTTCCTGTGGGACATCCCATTTATATGTTATATTGTTACAAATGTTTTGACACTTGCACAAAGTAGAGCAATGGCTGTGAGTACGAATTCAAGACGCATCTTTAAATAACAATCAGTTTTATTCTTCTTGTGAGTCTTGGTTTCTCTGTTGAAAATGCATCCTTAAACATGACCAAGATTGTGTGAGTCATCACTGCGCATTCACAGATGTCATTTAAGTGGATTTTTTTACCGAAAAAGATTTATCTTTTCTTGCGAAAAATCAGTTGGTTCTTCTCTATCTGTAATGCCAGATTGGAAATCAATGTCAGTATGAATTTTTTTAGCTCTAGTTTGTCTCAAAAGAATTACCAGCTAAGATGCTTCATCTTCTTTTGTGATTCATTTGTTTCGCTTGGATTATGATAGGCTCTCTCTGCAAGCTTTCTCACGAGAATTGTCACAAGGGCACTTTCTTGCATTTCTTCGATCTCTTTTCAATATTTGCTTATTCAACTCTGCTAATACCGATATAGTTTGCCCTGGGGTTTAATTTAAGCTGTGTACGTTCCTCAATCTTCTATATGTTTCTTCTTTCACTCCCCCTCACCCCGCGTTTCTTTTTGTAACACACTCCTGAGTTAACATTTGCCTAATTACTGGCTGTTATATCACATAATACAGATGACTGTGAGCCTCAAAACTCAGGTTCCCTTTCTGGTCTGAGCAAAAATTCTGGCACAGTCGTTAGGCTGCATGTAGGACCAAAATTATTTTCCAACAGGTCTTTTTCAACATTGTTAAAAATAGATGCTTCCGTCAGAGAAACTCTTTTAGTCCGAATGACGCTCTTGTTAAGGTCAATATACACGGGGAGAAAGAAAGTCGTGAGGAAAATGGGGCTAATCAGGCACTTCCCTGTATAACACAGCGGATCTTATTTGTCAATCACTGTTCGGAGACACAGACTCGAGTTTCTGCAGCAGAGAATAGAGTGTGGGAGGTTTTTTTCTGCTAAAGTGTGTAGGATGAAAGGACATAACAATACCAGGGACCGGAGAAATAATTCGACTAATTTGCAGCTCGCAAGGCGACTACTTGTACGCAAGACCCCTCGATAACTTCAAGAGAGGAGTCATAATTCGTTTCGTCCAATGACTATCTATCTATCTATCTATCTATCTATCTATCTATCTATCTATCTATCTATCTATCTATCTATCTATCTATCTATCTATCTATCTATCTATCTATCTATCTATCTATCTATCTATCTATCTATCTATCTATCTATCTATCTATCTATCTATCTATCTATCTATCTATCTATCTATCTATCTATCTATCTATCTATCTATCTATCTATCTATCTATCTATCTATCTATCTATCTATCTATCTATCTATCTATCTATCTATCTATCTATCTATCTATCTATCTATCTATCTATCTATCTATCTATCTATCTATCTATCTATCTATCTATCTATCTATCTATCTATCTATCTATCTATCTATCTATCTATCTATCTATCTATCTATCTATCTATCTATCTATCTATCTATCTATCTATCTATCTATCTATCTATCTATCTATCTATCTATCTATCTATCTATCTATCTATCTATCTAATATACACAATTTTGAAGTTTGTTTATCTTTAAAACTATTTAACATGGAGGAATTCTATTTTCGTTGAAACAAGATTGCATAAATGCTCAATAACTGACAAAACATCAAATTCGAAAAGTGGCAACGTTTTGAGAGAGTTCAATTTGAAACAAGGGTAGGTCCAATTTTCACCGTTCACAGTTTCAGTAAAAAAAAACAAGGACTTCAATAACGCGTGCAACCACCTCCAGCGTGAAGTATAGCACCAATCCTTCTTGGCAGCGAGAAAATTAATCCTCCATTGAGGGTAGCGGTGCCACTCCTGGATCAATGCTTGTCGCAGTTCGGCATGATTTCTCGGAGGCGGATCCCGTTGTCTAACATTCCGATCCACGTAATCCCAGATATGTTCCCAGGATGCATGTCTAGGGACTAAGGTGGCCACGGCAAGATATTAACGTCACTGTGTTGCAGGTACAGTAAACTGTCTCTGGCAACAGGCGGTCTCGCGTTATCGTGCACAAAGATGGCGTTGTTGTTTTTGCCGGATATGGGGGACCACTTAGCCTGCCAGTACCGTGTTAACGTAGCACGATAACGAGTAACTGAGACTTCCATCCAAATTTATTCGCTCCCTAGACCATAACTGATCCACCTCTAAATCGGTCAACTTGAGCAACACACGATCGCGCGTAACGCTCACCATTTCGCCGATAAACACATGCTCTACCGTCGTTTCTGTAAAATAAAAATTCAGAAAGCCGGAGCATTGCACGTTTGAGTTCCACACAAAAGTGTTCAATGAGAAACCTAAATGCATTCGTCTTAACTTCTTCGTACCACAAGAAACTGCGTGATCTACTGTGTGTATATTGTGCACTGAAACAATATTGCTTAAACCCCGATATTGATCAGTACTAAAGGGTTTAATGGTCATAGCAAAGTGTGAACAGCAATAAAAGTGTAAAATAAACATCCAAACTATCATGTGGAATCTAAAAAATGAAGCTTTATTATTTTCGGAAATATTCCAAAAAAGTGTGTTTACTTTCTATAGTGTATGGGTATATCTATCTATCTATCTATCTATCTATCTATCTATCTATCTATCTATCTATCTATCTATCTATCTATCTATCTATCTATCTATCTATCTATCTATCTATCTATCTATCTATCTATCTATCTATCTATCTATCTATCTATCTATCTATCTATCTATCTATCTATCTATCTATCTATCTATCTATCTATCTATCTATCCATCTATCTATCTATCTATCTATCTATCTATCTATCTATCTCTCCGTCTGTCAGTCTATCTATCTATCTATCTATCTATCTATCTATCTACCCATCCATCCATCCAACCATCCATCCAACCATCCATCCATCCATCCACCCATCCATCCACCCAATTTCTGACCAATTTTGGGAACTGGTCGACATGTGTCCCGACCTTATGGACGCTAGATAGTTGTTTATTGGTCAGTTTTCAGGCGTGTCGATGTTTTCTGGTCAATTGTCAGATAACTCGATGTTTACTGATCAGTTGTCAGACATCTCGATGTTTACTGGTCAGGGTTTCGTGTTGGGCACACATCTGCCAAACCGAAACTGTTGCGTTTGTAATTCATGGATGACCCCTTACCTTGTCCCCATCTTTAGGTTTCCATGAGCTATGCCTTAAGAGAGGTTTATTGCTGTGTCTCTGTACTCCTGTTTTGCCTTCTAGTAATTATGCATTTATTCCTAGGTACGTATACTCGTCTTGTAACTTCTAGGAGATATGCCTGACGAGAGATCTCAACCTCTCTATTTGCTTGTAGGTAACTATGGTTCAAGCGGAATGGAAGAATTTAGCGAGATGCTGCAAGAAGAACGCCTATGCGAGGCCACGGCAGACAAAGTAGTTAATGAGGATGACGACAAGGCCCATGACTTAGTCATTGAAAACCTGCTGAGGTCGGAGAATGCTAGAGTAGTAGTTTGCTTCTGTGAGGGGCTGACCATCAGGCGTCTGCTACAAGCAGCAGAACGGAAGAAAGTATCGGGACGTTTTCTCTTTGTCGGCAGGTAAGCGCCACTGACAGAAGTTATCTCCACTTCGAGTTAACCGTTTTCTAACGCCTGTTTACTATTAAAAAATACCCGCCAGTATGATTTTACAATTTGTGACTTAACTGAATGCATTTCTGTATTTTAAATACGTTTAATGGACAATTCGTCATCATTGGTATGGGCCCCGATACCACCCCCCCCCCCAAACATATTACAAACGTCAAAATAGCAAATAATGGGCATACACTAATAACAGAATTAGACAGTCAGTATAAGCCAGTTGCCTTTTGCTTTAAAATCCCTTGTATTCGTTGTCCGTATGTACGTGTATGTGTGGCATATGTGTAATTTTAGACCCCAGCCGGGTGAACCCGGAGGGGTCTATAGGATTGACCTCTGTCAGTCCGCCCGAGTGTCCGTCGGTCTGTCCGTTCGTCCGATTTTTGCACGCGCTATATCAGTGGAACCGTCCGACGAAGCGTTATTTTCCGATTTCTCCAAAAATAAAAAAAATGCGGAAACTTTGAAATTTTTTGCGCTTGACCTCATTATATGCCGTTTGTACGCGCTATATCTCCGGCACCATTCTACTGTTTCAATTTCCTTTTGCACATAGAAAGACCGAGTAGTGGAGCTGTGTGACGAAGCGTTATTTTTTTATTTCTCGAAAAATTAAAAAAAAGCGGAAACTTTGAAATTTTTAGAGCTTGACCTCATTATATGCAGGTTATACCACATCCGATTGAACTTAGTAATTAGTTTATCTTTATTACTTATCGCTTTCATCGTGTAAATTTATGACGGCGTGTCTTTTGCTACAATACTTACGTGGGTGACCCGATGGTAGTACCTCCCCGTGGTTTTGCCTGGAAACTTGGGCAAAGGTAAATCGGAACGACGGCGTATGTTTTGCTACCATATTTATGTGGGTGACCCTTTGGTAGTACCTCTCCGTTGTGTCACCTGGAAACTGGGACAAAGGCACCTGTGTCACTGATTATTGTGTCCGGTTGGGGTCTGCGCCTTCGACGAAGGCTTGTTTTTTTTCAAAATGCTATTCCTCCTACAATTCTGGTTTCAGTTTTTTGCTAATGTTTTCCATTTTGCCAAGGAATGTTTCCCGAGTAGTCCTGTACAAGGCTTGTTATTTTAGTGAATGCGCTAAAAATTTAGGTAAAATGGGTCAACATTCCCTGAACATTTCGTACCCGGTTTGTCATCATTTTGGTGAGAAACCATAACTGGCCTAAAGTTGGTCAATTTTTGGTGCCTTCCACTTAGCATACACAAAAATTCTGCACTTTTGTGAGATTTATCGGGAATATTTCCCAGATGGCTCGCAGCCCGCCACCACACCCGAGGAACTGGCCAGCATTTGGCTAAAATATATCAATTTTTATACTTTGAATTTAACATATATCACACGCTAGTCATCCTATAATTATATGTCTCCCCCTAAGGGAGACATATATAGCATTTGGTGTGTCCGTCCGTCCGTCTGTCCGCAGTGAGAAAGTTCTTATGCAATGAATGAATCGATTTTTCTCAAAACAAAACATACATATTGGGGTACATGTCTGGATGATGCCCGTGTTATTTTTTTCGTCCTTCAAAAATTCTATTTTTCGCAAATTTTTGAAAATAGGGAGGGGGGTCGTGCAGTTTCTTCACTTTGGCAAGCTAAATCTCCAAAACAGTTCGTTGGATAAGGCTCAGACGTCGCAAGAAGAACACACATATAGCGCAAAGTTTTCCTTCATATGTATACTGCAAAGTTTTCCTTCATTTCCGTTGAAAATGTATTTTTGGCGATTTTTTTAATTTCTTATTTTTAAATTTTTTGGCCATATTGTTGCTAACAATGAAACTGAAACAGCTGGTTGGATTAGGCTGAAACGTAGCAAGAAGAACCCACATGTAGTGCAAATGTTTACTGCGAAGTTTTTCTTCATTTTCTGTAAAAGTGTACTTTTCGACGATTTTTCAAATTTCTGATTTTTTAATTTTTTGGCCATATTGTTGCGATATCTCCAAAACAGTTTGTTGGATTAGGCTGAAACGTGGCGAGAAGAACCCACATATAGTGCAAATGTTTACTGTGAAGTTTTTTTCATTTTCTGTAAAAGTGTATTTTTGGCGATTTTTTAAATTTTTTTGGCTCCGTTTTTGTTTGAACAAAAACACTGGCCAGTCTAGTTTTGTCATATTACACGTTATTCATCCTATAATTTTTGCTTGATCACCTTCAGTTGTAATGGGATTGCCTACCAGCTGATCCGTCGCCAAGAATGTACTTATTTTAACAGTGTAGTCAACTCAGCCGAAATAGGACAGCTAATTGAGCACTTTAGAAAATGATGAAGTTACTATTTACGTTTTAAAAGTGTTAATGTCTTCTTGCATAAGGCTGGGTGCAATTTCCCCGAACACTGTTGTTTTGTAGATTTTGTAGATCGGTTAATTGTTTATAATGCCAATCAATAGTTTCATTAGCTTCAAATGGAAAAATAAGGATCTCAAATGAAAACGTACGGCATAACATTGCACATCACAGACGAGCAAAACTGCGTGCCACACGCCTGACTGCTTTATGTTGCCTGACCTAGAAAATGAATATGCTAGGCGTTTGAGGAATATGAGGACGCCTTTTTAGTCCCCCGCCGCCGCGTCGCTCGGCTTGGGGGACTATAGTTTTGGGGTCTGTCTGTCTGTCTGTTCTTCTTTCTGTCTGTCCGTCTGTTGACACTTTTTTGTTAGCACACTCAAACCTACAATTCTTGGTCGATTGGCGAAATATTTTATTTATAGGTAGTGTGGGTGCTAACAAGAATTGGTATAATAAATGAGCCACGTCGGCCCGAGGTCATTGGCTCAGCTGGACTTTAAAAATTCACGAATATGATACGAATTGCTTCAGGGTTGTAGTCCAACCTAACAAAATCAAACAGTGGGATTGTACGCCGGCGGGGGACATAGTCAGTTTCACTGACCTAAATGTTTGATTTGACGCCCGACTTTTCCATTTGAAATCTAAAATGCAATAAAATCGCTGTTAATATACTGTAGTGTCTCGCATAGTGAGAATGATGCTGATTATTCAGCATTAAGTTGCATTATTTCTCAAACTGGTTGAAAAATGATTTTAGGGAGGAGTTCTGTGTTATCACCACTCTTTTTGCCACCATTTTGCCTGGTAGCTATGCCCAGTAAATATGCGCAGCCGTATTATCTGCACTTCCAATGTCGAAAACGTCACGCTACGCACTGCTGAAATTGTCTACTTGACATCGTCATAACCACATAACAATGCGACAGAGTGCAAAAATATGTAAATTATAAGAGAATATATTTGTGCCAAAAATAATAAAATAAAAATTAAACCTTAGCCTTGCGCACTGTTCCCACTAGCCTTTCAGGGTCGTGTTACCAGTGCTACAGGCTGTGGGAGTATATTTCGGGTAGATCCACATGTGGTTTTATCATTATATATTATATTTCAGGAGCATTTTGTGACGTGATGGTTAAATTCGGTTATAATTTTAGATTACACTTAATTTGTCTAACGTCGAGTTATTTTGCAGACATGTAAAATTCGAGTTGTAATCCATTTGAAACGGATTTCTGTCTTGTTGCATCTGCATAGTTGAACCCAACCCACGCCAGAAAAGTGTTATTCCTATCTCTTCTCGCCCGTAACTTCATAGAACTGGATGCTCCTGAACTTTGGTGATGAAGCTGTGATTCTTGTACATTTTTCCTAACTGGCTTCACAGAAATGCTCGGTTTCATTTCGATCCTTTACTTGCCATAGCAATATTAAAACCGTTTAACACGGACGAATTTCGTCTATCGACGCTTTGGAGCCCAGATGCTCCACGTACCGTTTGCCACGGTGTATAACGCTAAAAACTGTGAAATCGTAAAAGAACGATTTACTGTCTGCGCATTAGTAGTATGAAAACGTTGGTTCTACCGCACTTGCGGTAGAACCAACGTTGGTTCTACCGCAAGTGCGGTAGAACCAACGTTTGGTTCTGCTGCAGAACCAATGTTTTGCATTGCAGCAGAACCAACGTTGGTTCTGCTGCAGAATCGGCAGATGGTAGACAGACGGTTAGACGGACAGACGGACAGACGATAACTTTTTTTTTTTTCCCATTTCCCACACTCTCATGCATACACACATATACCAACACCATGATAAATTGTTTTGCTTATTTTGTAATAAGTGGCGGCCGCTCTGAAAAGAGCAGCCTGGAGTTGAAACTCCTCACTGTTAGTGCTGTTCAGCAAAAGGTGATAACATTTTGATATCGCCTGCCGCACTGAGTCATCTGCTGACCATTAAATATGAAGTGATTCGTCTTTATCCCACAGCTTAAACACTTGAGGAGATACTCATGCCGTAAGGCTGCCTGATAGGCACGCGCGACAGAACAAGATATACATGCTTGATGACCGCAAGCGGCAGCAATGACCTTGTCTGCACCTATCAGACAGCCACACCCGCGACATAGATTGATGTGTTGAAGCATAAAGTATCCAGCCCAGGCCGGGTATTCCTCCTCTTCTAAATGGGATGGTGTTGCTTCCCCCAGGACGACTGATCTGATGTACGCCTCTTGGTATCTGCCCTGTTCAATATCACTAAGCCGCTTCCCAATCATAACATCCCTGTTGAGTAGAACTGGCATAGCGATGGCGACAGCACGAGCCGGATCTGGAAACAGCTGTAAGAAGAATTCTCGCACCGCTTCATGCGCTGTAGGGTGGTACATTAAATCCACCTTTGTAATGTCTCGGATAACTAACGAATTCTCTAAAGCGAAACAGCACTCCATGATGGTATTCTGTGGAAGTTGTGAAGAGAGCACACCTATATATATATATAGTAAAATGACATCATTGCAAAAATGACGTCACCCCCCCCAGTGCATAATATTTACCGACCCCCCCCCCTAGTGCATACTATGTACCGACCCCCCCCCCTAGTGCATACTATGTACCGACCCCCCCCCCCCTAGTGCATACTATGTACCGACCCCCCCCCCGGGACAGACTATGTACCGACATCACTAGGACATACTATGTACCGACCCCCCCCCCGGGGCATACTATGTACCGACCCCCCCCCCCCCCCGGGGCATACTATGTACCGACCCCCCCCCCCAGGAGAACAAACTAAAAAAAAAAATTGTGCTGATTCAGCATGATGAAATCGTTGATTCAGCATGATAAAATCGTATATAAGTGTAGTGTCTCGAGGCTTAGGCATCGTCAGACACACCAGCTATCAACATAGACATGGATGACTTTGAAACAGTTACTTTTGATGATACATTATTATCGTTGGAAGAGATAGATGCGTTCTTTGAAGACGTTGAAACAGCTTTGAAGGAAGCGTTAGTTGCTCTGCCAGATGTCGCTACAGTGCAACAAGCAATGCCTCAGGAGGAAGCGTTAAATGCACCATCAGATGTCGCTACAGTGCAACAAGCAATGCCTCAGGAGGAAGCGTTAAATGCACCATCAGATGTCGCTACAGTGCAACAAGCAATGCCTCAGGAGGAAGCGTTAAATGCACCATCAGATGTCGCTACAGTGCAACAAGCAATGCCTCAGGAGGAAGCATTAAATGCACCATCAGATGTCGCTGCAGTGCAGCAAGAAATGCCAGATCCTGAGGGGTCTGACTACCCGTTCTGGGTTGCGAATAGACTTATCAATGGTGACAACTCACAACTAAGTGCAAAGTTAAAAGCACATCTAGCACATTATGAGGAAAACGAAGTGAGTGATGATGATGAGGATACAGAATTGGACATGTCAAGCGATAATGAGGATTCAGAAGTGGACATGTCAAGCGATGACGGAGAAGACAAACAGCTGAAATCTAAAATTGAATCGAGTAAGACCATACCTGTTACTGAGGAAGATGTTATAATGTTGAAACGGAACTTTCGAGCAGTACTTCCTCTGATTGATTGTAACATTTTATGGTGTTTATGTGAAGAAGGCTTTTTCAACAACCACACGTACATGTATCTAACGGAAGAAGTGAATACCGTCATTCAACTCATCTACATGTTAGAAGGAAACACAGAACATGTTCCGGCGTCAGAGCCAAAGTTCTCCGAAGCTATGACTCAACGTTTCATTCAACTTATTAAAAGTCTTCATGAGGAACTTTTTAAGACTTTATCTCTACCGGCGCCAAAGTCTCTGGATGAGGATCGTGAATTCAAATGTGCAAAGGTCATGTTGCATGGTTTCAAATACCTTGAAGAACGTATTCATGTGTATGATATGATGGCTTACCTCTATGAAAAAGGACATTTCACTATGTCAATGCTGTTTCAATGGATACTAGGGCATCGGACCCCAGGAGACTTTTTAGTGATTGTCATGGTACAATCGCTAACAAACGGTTTACCAACAACCTTTCTCGACGGTTTCAATGACATGACTCCGCGATTTTACAAACATCTCATGAAAACCTACATGTAACTTCTGTATAAAAGGAGGTAAAACCATCTACAATGTCAACATTGCTTCTTCATCGATGTGTAGAGACCATGGATGACGTCTTCAAAGTGAATTATGCTGACTATGTGTTTTCAAAGCTTCCTGCTTTTGAATCGGATTGGATGCTGCAAGTGAAGAATTTACATCAGCATTGGGAAGCTGTTGGAAAGACCATTCCAAGAGATCGTTTCATCCGCTCGTTTCTACGTGAATGTGAAGATCTACATTTACCGTTAACTTATGACATTGATTCAGCATTTATCAACGTGAATACAATTTGGGCAGTTGAGCTCATGTTAGATGTGGCTGCAAGAATCATTTTACATTATGATGATGATGTTCCATTGAAGACGAATGTATCAGAGCTTGTCCGATTCAACCATGGACGAGTTGAAGTGAATTCAAAACTTTGCAAGTTCTTTGAAAAGAAAGCTGACTCAGCAAACAGTTGGGTATAAAAGGGAGTGGACTCAGCAGAGTGAAGTCATTTCTCAGCAGACAGTTGGAGGGAGTGGATCATCAGTACATTGTAGCAGCCATGGAGAACAAGACAAGCAGCAGCAGCAGCAGCTTTAAAATTAGTGCTAACTTAACCATTACTGTGGAGCATGGAGAATATGGGCCATTTCTACGCATCACACGTGGAGAGAGATGGTGTGCTTATTCACCATCTTTGTGGAGGATTGTATGTCAAAGCTTGAAAAATTTACGTGACATTGGCTTCAAACTGTACTTAACGCAAACGAAGTGGCTTGAAGTCATTTCATACTTGGATATGCGCTATGTGAGTTTTGTGCGCACGTCACGGTTTGAAGGGAAAGAATACACACATCACATCAACATGAATGATGTTGAATGGGAGACACTGCTTCAGGAGATGGACAACATCAACTCAGCCCTATCACCATGTGAGGAATGTCATGACAAGAAAACGATCATCAAGCTGCAAAAGGATGGTCGGATGAAGTTGTCAAAGCTATCCAAGAAAAGGCTGGCTGAAGTTCAGTTGGAGAACATGAACGTACAAAATCAACTTGGACTTACCTGTGACTATTGCGGTGCTTGTGGATATGTGGAGGATTATCATTGCCACTGCCACAAGTATAATTGCAATTTGTGTGAACCAAGCAACTTCTGCGGCAAGTGTGGAGTACTTAAAGTCAGTGAAGCAAAGTAAAAGCCCACAAGACACATTGAAACAAGATGGACACATGTTTTAAAAATGCTTATATTGACTTGATGATTGCTAAACTTGCTTGCTGCGGCACTCCAGACTATCAACTTTATCATTTGGATGCTTTTTGGGATGTTGTACATCATAGTCTTGATGTGATTGAACTGCATTCAAGATTTCTTGGAGAATGTCATAAAACTGGAATAGAAGAAGATCCTGACTTTGACTTTGATTCTGCACTTTATTCTGCTCGCACTGATGTGGAAGTATATTTCACCGTGGTTGATCATTTGAGAGATTGTTGTAAAGAAGAAGAGGAAACCGAGCAGCTTTATCAGGTAAGTTATAAAAACCTTTTTTAAACATGTTTATGACAACATAGTGAATTGTTTCTCAAAGACATAACAATGTTTTTCTTACTAGCAAATTTAGTTTTATGTGAGTGGTTTCAACGTAAACAAAGAAAGAATATGATAGAAGAGGCAGCAAATATATTAAAAGATATTTTATTACAGGAAGAAACCGACATGTCAGAATAAAACAGCAGAAGCAAAGTCAACATGGAGAATCTTGTACTATTCAGCGGTCATAAGGACGTTCTTTCAAATATGTTTCCAACACGACTTGAAAAGTATGGACATGTGTTCAACTCAAGTGAAGCGTTGTATCAATATGAGAAAGCAGTGTTTCATCACCGTCAAGATATTGCTTCAGCCATTGCTTCATGTAGAAATGGATATGAAGCAAAACGTATTGCTAAAGTGATAAAGCCATGTCCTTTATGGCATACAGTGAAGAGAAGCAAAATGCAAGATGTTTTACAAGTCAAACTGGATCAGTGTGTATTGTTTCGCAACAAGTTGAAAGAATGTAAAGACAAAACTTTAGTTGAAGCAACGTATGATCATTGGTGGGGAGCTGGTGTGAAACAAGTGTCATCTGGATATCCTGGTCAGAATATCATGGGAAAGTTGTTAGAACTGTTGTGTGAGGGTTAGAGACTTTTTCATTTGCTTGCCAACCGTCATGGTGTGCAGACGTGTGAACATGTAAATTTAAAGTATGTTTAACTTGTGTTACATTGATTCAAGACTGCACAATGGCGGACATGACACTGAGACAATATATTGTGCAAAAAGCTTATTGTGAAGAAATGTTATCAGCTGTAAAAAAGTTTGCATATTTAGTCTGTCCTGCTTGTCAACATGAAGAGTGTCAAGAACATACTTGTCATTTTGCATCTGTTTATACATATTGGAATGAAGCTAAATATTACATGCATTTAGATAAAGTGTTAGAGAATGCAAATCAACGTTGTGAGAAATATGGTGTAGATGCTATTACATTGGATGAACTCAGTCATTGGTTAGTGTTCATTGAAGACCAATGGTCTCCAGTGATTCATACCATTGTATCTATACTTGATTTGTAAAAAACTTGTTAGTTAAGTTATAAATGCATGTTAGTTAAGTGATGTTGGTTGAGTTATAAAATAAAAGCTGTTCTGTTGAGAAGGTGGTTTTCATTCGGTGTGACCATGTCGACGTGGAAAGACTACTTGACCAATATTTACTTCAAACCTGGACAGCCTGGAGCATTTGCTGGTCCTTACAAACTGTATCACATCTTACGAAAACATAATCAACCAGTCACACAGTCACAAGTGAAGAAATGGTTGCAGGATCAAGATGCTTTTAGTTTACTCCAACCTGTCAAATACAGGTTCAAAAGACAACGTGTCATTACACGTGGTATTGATGACATGTGGGATATTGATTTGGCTGATATGGGAAACATAGCTCCCTATAATGATGACATACGCTTTTTACTCATTGTCATTGATGTGTTTTCCAAATATGTCTGGGTACAGCCAATACCTAATAAATCACATACCAGCGTCATACAAGCTTTCCAAAAGATTTTTCATGACACACGACGAAGACCGCGAACTCTAAGGTCTGATAAAGGAACAGAATTTAAAAACAGATGGGTAAAAGCATTTTTGAAGAAAGAAGGCATTCATGCTTATACCACAAAGAATGAAACCAAAGCCAACTTTGCTGAAAGAGTCATTCGTACTCTAAAGGGAATGATGTATCGGTATTTTCTACATAATCAAACTTACCGTTATTTAGACATTCTTCCAGACTTGGTGTACAATTACAACCATAGACCTCATGGTTCTCTTCCTAATAAATATGCTCCAGCCGAGATTCGTAAAGACAACGAATCAAAAGTGTGGAAGTATATGTATGTCGACAAACTGAAATTGAAACCTAAGAAGAAGAAGAAGAAGAAGTACAAATTTAACATTGGTGATCATGTTCGCATTTCTCACATTAAATATGTGTTTCAACGGGATTATCACATCAAATGGACGCAAGAAGTCTTCATTGTCACACATCGTTGTAAGAAGCAAGGAATACATTTATATCGTGTGAAAGACTTTTTAGACGAAGATATTGATGGTCATTTCTATGAAGAAGAACTGCAGAAAGTGACCAAAGATATTGAATCTATTTATAGAATTGAAAAAGTCTTGAAAACACGTAAAAGACGAGGAGGAGGTGTGAAAGAATTATTTGTCAAGTGGTTAGGTTGGCCAAACAAGTTTAACAGTTGGGTGAAAGAAACAGACATTCAACAATGAAGCATCCATTTACATGTTTAGTCTCTGGACCTACAGGCAGTGGCAAAACGTCTCTGGTGAAGGAAATTCTAGAACAAAAGTTGATTAAACCCTCTCCAAAAAGCATTTTATGGCTCTATGCAGCAGATCAGCCTTTGTACAAGGGAATGAAAGGCGTGGAATTTTACCAAGGCATTCCAGATGACATTGAAGAGCGTTTTAACCCGAAGAAACCAAACTTACTTATCATTGATGACTTAATGACGAAATGCCATAGTGATGAGCGTATGACACGTCTCTTTAGTGTTGGCAGCAGTCATCAAAATCTAAGCATTATTTTTATTGTGCATAATTTATTCCATCATGGGAAAGAGATGCGAAATATTAGTTTGAATACACATTATATCATTCTGTTTAAAAATCCGAGAGACAGTCAACAAATTAGTACATTGGCGCGGCAAATGTATCCTAGAAGATCTCAATTTCTCATAGAAGCCTATCAAGATGCTACTAGCAAACCTCATGGTTATTTATTCATTGATTTAAAACCAAAGACAAATGATCAACTACGTATTCGTACAGGCATTTTACCAAAAGATACACATTATGTATATATTGATAAAGCAGTGTATGAACAAGAACCAAGTCATTTAACCATTCGCAGTCAAGATGTCTAAACGTATTCGAGCGAACCAGCCGTTTCTTCATTTGCTTGCACGCAGTGGGCCTAAACGACGTAAATCCTTGCTACAGCAAGCTACAAAGGAGGAATTAACAAGCTTGTTTGAAATTTGTTTGAATATATTGCAAGGACATTTACCCTTAAGCTCAAAACGGTTTAAGGAATTTAAACGTGAACGTCATACGCTACGTACTCTAGCAGATAAGAAGATATCCCTTCGACGAAAAAAGAAGTTGATTAATCAGAAAGGAGGATTCATTGGAGTTATTGCTAGATTGGCATTGCCCTTGTTAGCCAAACTACTGCTAAAATGAAACATACGATGAAAATGGTCCTCATTCCTGAATATGAATATAAAATGTTGCTAGAAAAGAAGGGTAAAGATGGTGAAATCAAAACGAAAGTGAATAAACTTTTACGTGGGAAACGAACACGTGAAAAGGCTATAGAAATATCTCAACTTCTTGGTCGTCATTTACGAACAAGTCAGTCTAGGCAGCAAAAGCCCTCATCATCATCACCACCTGAAAAGCCAGAAAAGTTATTTTTAAGTCATTTTCAACCTATCTATCATGGAAAAGTAACACAACTTTTAGCAGAACTGAAGAAATATGGTACGACATGGTCAGAGAAGAATGAACTTGTGTTGAAAACGGGCGATATTATAGCAAATTCCAACATGGTTGATTTGATGAAAGAAGCATTGGTGGCGACAAGAAGAAAAGAACGAGCCATACCACCACATGGCTGGCATCCGTTTATCCAGGAAATTGTTGATGCTAATATTCCAAAAACAATGTTTAGTAAAAAGACCACTCGTGACGACATTACAACAGAAATGAAACAACGTCAACAAAGACGGTTTCCTGAAGGATGGGAAAATTTTTAACATGGCTGAAAGAGCTATGTTGTCGTTGTGAGGAAGATAAATCAACTATTCCTGTGAAGATCAGATGTACAATTGCTTGTTGTGAAGGAGAAGTCATAGATCATCTAGATCATCATCATGATGTAAAAGACCATTTGCATACTTGGTCGAATGGCGCGCGCTATCGTGAAGTATATAGACAACGTCAACGCACCTATACCATTTAGTTCCCACCATCATGGAGTCGACAAGCTTTTAAATCACTTTGCCTAGCAATGCGAGTATGAACTATTATCCCAACAACAAGGCTTCGAATTATCAAATTCGTATGCCTCGAACCATCTATCTGAATGGAAAATATGAAGTGGCTTTAGCTGAAATTCAATATCCACATACATGGACAACGATGAGACATGACATGGACTATTCTATTCAGTATCGACAACAACCACTGACAGAGACACTTGACACTATCAATATTCCCTATGGTTATTATAGATCCATACAAGAAATATGTCAGGCAGTGAATGAAGAAGCAACTCATTCTATGAAAGATGATCTTAAAGAAGCTGTTCGGATAAAGTATGATAAAATTAGACGACGTGTGTTTCTATTTCTAAATTATGGTTTTGAAGTGTCCTTTTCCGCTGGATTGGCTGAGATTTTAGGATTTATCCCAGAGCAATGGTATACTGAAACATGTACAGCTGAACATAAAGCGGATGTGAAACAGGGATTTTATACACTGTATGTGTATTGTAGCATTTGTGAACCACAAGTTGTTGGTGATTATTATGTGCCGTTACTACGTTCTGTTGGCATACAAGGCCATGATGGTGACATTATCATGAAAACGTACGGCGAACCGCATTATGTTCCTGTAAACACGTCCAAATTTGACGTGATAGAAATGAATATTAAGGATGACACAGGCTATAATGTTCCATTTCAAACTGGAAAGGTGATCTGTAAACTTCATTTTCGACCAAAAGCAATATGAAAGCTTATACACACGATCCGTCTGCATATCGCAACCATTTTCTTCGTCAAGTGGGCGGGGAATTACCAGGATTCAAAGGAGCGCGAATCCAGTATGGCGATGGTATTGGTTCAATACTGGGATCATTGGCTCGCAAAGCTATTCCACTACTTAAGGCTGGGGCTAAGATCGTTGCGCCACATCTTAAGAAGGCTGCAAAGAATGTCGCGAAAGATGTGACGGGTCGAGTAGCAGAACGTGTGTTTGGTGAACAAAAGCGTATGCAACCGACGAAACGTGCCAGAAGACGAAAAACAGCCAGACGGATAACATCAAAATATCGCAAAGATATTTTTTAAAGAAAAAAAAAATGTCTCTCATTCATAATCATTCGTGTGAATGTAGTCTTTCTCCATTGGAATGGTTTCACGTACCACCAACGCAAACTGCTGTAGAGAAAAGTTATAATGTTGACTATCAACCACTTACAAGCATTAGAGAAGGCGCTCCAATAGAATTCTACATTCCTGCGAGTACAGAAGAATATCTGGATTTAAAGAACAGCAAACTTCATATTGTATGTCGCATTCTAAAGGCTGATGGAACAGCGTGTGGCGCAGATGATAATGTCTCTTGCATCAATGATGTGTTTAATGGGTTATGGTCTAATATTGAATTGTTTCTGAATGATCGTTTGGTTTCGCATAGCAACAATACTCATGGTTATACCAGTATTATCTCTCATCTCATCCATGATTCGGAAGAAAGTCTACATTCTGAGCGCTCTATGCGTCTCATGTATAAGGATACTGCTGGGTCAATGAATAGCTATGAGGTGAAAAGACCTAATCATGAACAATATGTATCCGGGTTTCATGTCAATGCCGACGGCGGTGACTTGGCTGAGCAAGGCAACAATGGCTTACATCATCGTTATTTGCATACACGTCTTAGCCGTGATGTTATGCTTACTGGCGGTTTAAGGATAGATTTGTTTGAGCAGGATCGTTATCTTCCGAATGGTATCAGTTTGAAATTGCGTTTCCATAGACAAAAAGATGACTATGTATTGATGGCTGCAGATAATACCTATAAGGTAGAAGTGAAAGAGGCATTTTTAACCATTCGCAAAGTGAGGGTGAGTCCAGGTATTCAGTTAGGACATACAGATGCATTGATGAAAAGTCCTGCCAAGATCATCATCACTAGAAAAGAATGTAAAGTCTTGGCTATTCCAGCAGGATTTCAGTCTTTTGTGAAAGATAACATCTTTTTGGGTCAATTACCAAATCGTATTGTCATTGGTCTGGTTCATAATGAAGCTTTTGGTGGATCAGTATTGAGGAATCCATATGATTTCAAACATTTTAATCTGGACTATATGCAACTGTACACGGATGGTGAACCAGTTCTATCCAAACCTCTCAAGCTTGACATTACACAGAACAAATACCTGGACGCTTTTGAAACGCTTTACAAATCGTTTGATCGGTTGAATGGTGAGAAAAGTTCCATTATAAAACGGGAAGATTGGCCTAGAGGTTATGCTTTATTTTCGTTTGACTTAACACCGGATTATGATGGCGATGATCATTTCCCCCTGATCAAGCATGGGAATTTGCGGCTAGAAATGAACTTTGCTACGGCTTTGCAACATACCATCAATGTCATTGTCTATGCTGAATTTGACAACATTATTGAGATCAGTGCAAATCGCAGCATCCAATTCGACTACCAGTCATGAACACGAAGCAGATTGATGCCATATTGAGTCATGATGTCATGACCAAAGACTTGTTTCAAGGCGTGTTTGCCATGGACCAGTTACCGTCTTTACAACGCGGCGCCTATGTGATCAACACAGACGATCAAGATGAACCAGGAGAACATTGGGTGGCAGTGTATTATGACAAAGACCCTGCAGAATATTTTGACTCTTATGGACTGTTCCCTCTCGATGATCGTTTAGATATGTTTTTAAGAAATGACTATATGTATAATTCTATATCATTACAAACGCCAATATCATCGTCATGTGGTTTTTATTGTGTCTATTATATATTACATAGAGCTCGAGGTCAGAGTATGTTTGATATTGTGAATATATTAAAAAGAAAGGATGGTGATTTTATTGTAAAGGATTTTGTATATAGACATTATAAACCATTGTTTTATTAATGTTGTTGTTGTTATATTAGTTAAGTTGTTGTTGTTATATTAGTTAAGTTGTTGTTGTTGTTGTTGTTATATTAGTTAAGTTGTTGTTGTTGTTATATTAGTTAAGTTGTTGTTGTTGTTAAATAAAACAAATCAAGTTTCAAACAACTGTCTTGTTTATTGTGTTGTACATACGTTTATTTACAAATTCTTAACTACAAACACTATTTACAAAGTTTACAAACACTATTTACAAAGTTTACAAACACTATTTACAAACTCTTAACTACAAACGCTATTTACACTATTTACAAATTCTTAACTACAAATTCTATTTACACTATTTACAAACTTTTATTTACACTATTTACACTATTTACAAAATTCTTAACTACAAACTCTTAACTACAAAGTCTATTTACACTATTTACAAACTTTTTATTTACAAACACATTCATTTTTCAATACATTCATCAATGAATACCATTCATTAGAATCTAAATTGATATAGGTATCATAGACATTACATCCATGTTTGTAAATGCTATGAAAGCTCACATAACACACATCACCAAACTTTATCACTTTAACAGTTACATGTTCAGACAGTTTCAGTTCATATCCTTCTTCTAAGTCAATGTCCATCACACGCATAGGTTGTGTCAGCTCAATGGATTTGATGCCTCGTGTAAGCCATATTTCTGTTTCTTTGAATTCAAGCGTTAGGTTCTTTCCAATCCAATGCTTGTAACAACGCGTTCCATTCCACTGTGTTGAGGGTGATGTAGTCATAGTTTTCTGTAAGCTCGTCATATTGGCGAAATTGTACAAACACGTCTAAGCAGTTCTCAGTCACACGCACTTCTAATTCATTTGAGACTGTCAGGAGAAAGCCAGGTATCCTGAACTTCTCTAGATGGTCTTTCAACACGGATTGGTCATCAAGTGATAGGACGAGATACTGTCCAAAATGTCTTAGCACAATGTCATCATATTCGTTTCTCAGATATGAGAACCCATGCGTAATTGGTTTATATTCCGTTAAAAAGTCTTCCATCTCGTCCAGCAGTCAGATGAACTATGAGCTGTCTCCTTGTCTGCAAAGACGTTTTTTTATGCTCGCAAGATGGTGAAGAGTGGATGTTGTATCACTTCTAGGAATCGTAAGACTGCGCGCCAGTTCTTGATATCAAAGATGATCAAATCTGTATATGGTGTATCTGGTACAACTCCCTTATAATCCTTTGGATAATCCTGTAAAAGATTTCTACAGATTTCTACACGTATGTTAGAATCATATTCAGCCACCGTCACTTCCACTTTATTTTCAAGTCTGCGTTTAAACCCAGGTTCAAGTGGTATGTTTTTAAAGTCTTTCCACACTTCAGGTTTAAACCGATGATAACTTGTCTTAGAATCTAGTATCACTTCATTCCTCTCATTGACAGTAAGGTAAACACCACCGTTCAGCATGAGTGCATTCATGTTTTTACCTTGTTATGACTTGTCGTCTTGTCTGCGAAGCCTTTTATCCACTTCTTTCACCTGCTTCTTCATCATTTTCCATTCAGGTATTGTCAGCAAAATTCCCTTTTTCGTTGGACGGTTTTTTCCAGTCCCCTCATCTCTGAGGTATTTGCGAATGTTTACCACACCTTCATTACTTTGTTTCATAATCTTGATATACTTTCCATTGCCTAGAGAAAGCATTCCATCCCACGACTGTGGTGTTGGTGCTATCTCCACTTTTAATTTCTTAATGGTAGTATCAGGATGTTTCACTTTCATGTCTTTCACCGTATCTGCTAGAGTATCCATATCCGTTGGTGCAGATCTTTTCATGTTGACGCTTCAGTGTTCACACCTCAACTGACTCTAAAGTTGAAGTGTCTCCCCCTTATATACTGTAATGCCCATGCGCCAAAGTGGAATAGCCATCACTCATCACATATCGCTTATCATCAAAGGGAGAGAGAGCCACTTTCCTCAACTTCTCCGAGAAAATCTGGTGGTTATGACTTCGAATGATGTGTCCTGTAGTCATCGTTTGCGTTTGGTTGAACAAACTGTCTCTATACTGCTGATGTTTCATCCGTCTTTGACACACGCGAGTGATGCCTTTAGCCGTACGTTTTTCTTTCCCACCATACATCATACTATACATTTTCGGCCGAAGTCCAACAAACTCTTCAATGGGAATGCCCGCCGTCTCATCTTTCATTTTCCCAAGCACTTTCTTGTTCACGTTGGAATGCAGGAAATGATCTGGGGGATAGTCACTTGTGTCGAACAAGTCGGCATCTTCCTGCATGTCTTTGTAGATATCGTCCGTTTCTATGTCATAACATAGACTGTCGGTGTCGCTGAACAAGAGTTTGGTGTTGGGATACTTGGTCATGATGTAGTTGTAATGAAAGTGGAACATGAGCACTTTGCTGAGGTCGAGAATGGTGAACCCAACTTGAATGGGTTTATCCAGAAGCAGATCCACTTTGCGTAAATGTACCGCGGTTAAATCTTCGTTGAAAATTCTAAATTTGTGGAAGGAAGGTTTAGCCACAAGTTTCTTGAACCGCTTTTCCTGGTGAACAAGTTCCACATTGATGCGTTTTCTTACATTTTCCATGGTTTTGCCAAACACCGAGTTGTTCATCAATTTGAAGAAGTCTTTCTCAAACGGGTTCTTAGCCAACTTTCTCTTTTCTGTGTTCAAGGAGATGTATTTTGCCAACCATTTGCTCTGTGCAAACATGATGGCACGATGCACCTTCGTGACTTTCAATCCCAGTGAGACATATTGCTGTAAATTTCTATAATGAAGCACATATTTCTTCTTGTCACACAAGTTGGGAATGAGCTTTTCACTAGGCTTGCTTTTCATGTCTAGATCTTTCCGTAGCTTCTGACTATGTTTTGATAATTCTCCCACTTTCACACATTTCCGTTCTGGAGCCACTGGATAGTGATTATGATGATTATGAATGGATTGTGGGTATTCTAAATCCACTTCTAAAATGTAGCCAATCTCATCATCTTCATCCACATCCATAAAGTCAATGGATTCTGGCTCACTCACCCACATAAATCCACTTTCTGGCATGCTTTGCGACATAGCCCAGCCATACAAGTTGTTTGCATCCAGGTACGTCAAGTAGTTGGTTGGTTTCAAGGGATCGTAATCTGCTACGTAGGGGTTATTTGCTTTCGCATACTTGTGTGTGATGACAGATATTCCCCCACGTAGACCTTGTTCAACCATTTGGTACATGTCAATGTCGTTGATCAATTCTAATTTCACCTTTGTCGCTTTCAACATGGCATCCCACGACAGTCCTGGCGCTGTATAGTAGTGAGCAGGATCTAATTCATACGTGTTAAGACATACGTGACGAAAGTTTTCAAACACGTCAGCCAGCAGCAACACATCTGATTTCAGGTACAAGTCATGGTATTCACCAAATGTAGTACAATGGAATGTCTCCCACACCTTCTGCGCATGCGCATAATCCTCATCGCTAATGTCTTCTTCACTGAGCAGACTGTAAAACTTGTCCTTGGACGGCAGTTGTGTTTCAGCAAACTTGGATGGCTCATCCACGTAATCATAAGGGTACACTCCCTTTCTCAACAGTAAATCTTGTTGGTCACTATCGTGAATGTGTGACGTCATGTTATAAAAATTGTCTTTCCCTTCTGCTGCCAGGTTGGATACCAGCTTCTGTAGAGAAGTACTCATGAACTGAAAGCTGTCTGTAAATTTCAGATTGCTCATGGTGAATGCAATATATTTCTCAACGGTGTTGGGAATGACTGTAATGGTTTCATTTTTGAACTTTCCAATTTCTTCCATGATCAAATGGCTGTCATAGCCTCGTAAATTGTGGAAAAAGACAGGAATGATGAAAGAATCTTCAACATCCTGCTTATCCTTTCGAAATCGGAATTGTAAATTGCATTGACTATGTGCAGCTCCGCGGTATTTGCCATTGATATGGTCATGATCTCTCACATGATCTGCTCCTAGAGGCTCATGACAAATGTAGCAATCTGTCGCGTTCTTATAATGCTCTTCATCTTCATGAGTCATCACCATTTTCTTTGGCTGTAGCAAGCCATGCACAATACGATCACGCTCATTCACCATATGGTCTAAAAAGACTTTCACAGCATTATCTCCTCGATATACGACTGGAGCGCGTGTCTCATACTGGCTCACAACCACATAGGCAAAGCTGTTTGGACGATGATGCTGATACTTGTCTCCTTCATGCTTTTTCGTGAAACATTCAAAGTCTGCATAAATGACAAACGGCGCTCGCTGTTGTTTGGCTACATTCTTGAACTTGATGAAGGGTTCCTTGGGAAATGATAAACGTTGTGCGCCATGCTTGCCACACACTTCACGATGTTTGTCTAAAAGATCTTGTCGCATAAACCCATGAAGACAGTTGAAACAATAAAATATTGCATTCTGACGCTTTGTTCGATAAGCCATCAGTCTGCTAAAATTCTTGATGAGGCAGTAATGTCTTGTCTTGTCATTGCTAATCAAAAGCAAGTTAATTTCTCTGACGCTGTTGGCGTTGGTGTTTCGACTGAGTTGTATGGGAACAACGACATCATGTTCATATCCAAACACGTTAATGGACATATCGTTCTCCTTTTCAAACTTTGGAATGTCTGTAATCGGTGTTGGAAATGTCATGTCTTCCACCTTCAATTCGTTCTCAAATAGCTTGTATTGATGCACACGCTGTGGGTCATTGCTTGTTGAAGGGTGAAGGTGAGCCAATACAGACCATAAGAAGCACTTGTTGTCTTTATTCTGAATGTTTAACACCGCCTTTGTAGTCTTTACTTTCTTCGGTAGTGGGATAAAACTGCTCGCTTCCAGTGGCGCTGACGTAGCTGTATGCACTTCAATGAATAATATGTTATCCAACACCCAACCAGAGCCTTGTCGCTCATGTTCATCAAACCTGGTAAACAATTCTTTATAGGCTTCTGGTAAGTCCTTCTCAATATCCGTTGGATTGTATGCTGCATATGTCGGACTACTGATGAAGGCATTATCCACTTGTTCTACCATCACACCTTCAACATTTGGTGTCATTTTCTTGAAGCGTGCATGTACCACAATGTACCATTTCATGCCACGGTTTAACGTTTCTAGCAAATGTCTCTTGATTCTATTCTCTTGTTGTCGCATTTCAAGTAACAAATCTGATCCATCTTCAGGCTCAAACCGTCTTTCCTGCGCGTTTTCACCAAGACTCACTCTTCTACCTCTGCCTACTTGTCCTGTCTCTTTCTTTCTTTGTTCTTCATGAGGTATGCATACATGTGTCTCAAACGCATCCAAAGATGAAAATATCTTGACGCATTTACAGCAGAGGACTGGATCAGGTCTGTCAACACCATCTTGTAACGTCTTTTGTCTCTTGGTTTGAATCTGCTCAACAAGCTCATCATGAGCACGTTTCATCCTAGTTTTCTTACATGTGTGTGTCACGAACAATTCCAGAGATTGAAATGTCACATCACAATCATGACAGTAGACTGCTGTCATCCTTGTTGTTTCTTCAACTGCTAGAACTGAAATGAAGTAAAATACACGTTTCACTCTTCCTTTTATACCACTTGAATGGTGTGTTAACTCAGCAGAATGTATCACTAGTTGACTAGTTGACATGTTTCACTCATGCTTTTATGCTACTTCCATGTAATCAAAATATGGTGTGTAACTTGTTTCAAAAATGTTAAAATTGCTGACTCAGCAGAATTTTACTTGTGTATATGAATGTCTCACTTACAGTTGTACAGCTGCACTGCTGCACAGCAGAGACATCTAGCGGTGAAGTCAAATGGTCTGCCAAATGGTATTCATCCGTCAAATGGTATTCATCCGCCAAATAGACCTGAAATGTGATAAAATGTATTCTCTCTCACACACACACACACACACACACACACACACACACACACACACACACACACACACACACACACACACACACACACACACACACACACACACACACACACACACACAGACATGTTTTGCTTCATTTCATAATATAGGATGGCCCTTAAAAGGGCTGAAAGATGTTAGTACTTCTTCACCACCAAGTGGGATTTCCACAATCACACTGGTATCTGTAAAACTGCTCCATGGAGAAAGGTCTTCTCGAGCACTTGAACGGATGAAAGTTGTAATAGCCGAAGTTTTTCAGCGTCGCACCGCACCACCAGCAGTCCGTGCATGGCTCCGGTCCTGGCAATCTTGCAGTAAACTTATACCAGAGCAATCCACCACAGGTTTTGCAGCAGTAATGCCGTGGTGCGTTGTGGTGCACTGGACAGTTGTGTGGTTGACCTGGGTACTCCAACCACACCCAACACTTATAACATTCTGTCGTTAGTGTCACTACCCTGCCCTCTCGCATCACTTTCTTACTTGTCGTAGTAGCTGGTGTGTTGTCCATGATGTGTCTAATGATGTCTGTCTATGTCTGACGGTGTCTGAGCCTCGAGACACTACACTTATATACGATTTTATCATGCTGAATCAACGATTTCATCAAGCTGATTCAGCACAATTTTTTTTTGTTGCTCTCTTGGGGGGTCGGTACATAGTCTGTCCCGGGGGGGGGGGTCGGTACATAGTCTGTCCCGGGGGGGGGGGTCGGTACATAGTCTGTCCCGGGGGGGGGGGTCGGTACATAGTCTGTCCGGGGGGGGGTCGGTACATAGTCTGTCCCGGGGGGGGGGTCGGTACATAGTCTGTCCCGGGGGGGGGGGGTTAGACGTTAACTTTTTTCCATCTTTACATCATTTTGCAATGACGTCATTTTGGTTTTCTACCCTATATATATGTACTATCTTCACAGCTTTCCACAGTTTACCACTGTCTGCTGACATGGAAGTTCTAGCCGCGATCGACGATTCACGCATAATAAGAGAGATTAGAGAGGTGGTTGTTCAAGTAACACCACCAATCTATCCGTCTGAGAGACAGTCGTTTTTGCATCTGCTGCCGGATCCAGCTAAAGCCGCTGCGCTGTGCATTCCGATATACTTCCATAGAGGGGCTATGATTGGGCAACGCATTAGAGACATAGAAGACGGGTGTTACAGGCAGGCCTACTTCAGATCTGCTGTTCTAGGAGAAGACATTCCATCAAAGACTGAAGAGGATGAATACCCGGCCTGGGGTCGATACTTCCTACAGGAAGACATCCAATTTTGCATTGGATGTGGGTGCATGCTGTCCCCAGACCGGGTCATAGCAGCAGGATGTGGACATCAAACATGTCTCTTTTGCGCCTTCATCTGGACCTGCCACTCCGCGCTGAGAGACAGATATACGCTGAGATGTTTTACATGTGGTTTGACAACAGACCACTTCTTATTCAACTCTCAGCAGATGACCTCATGTGCCAGACCAGTACAACAAACAGTAGTCTTCTACTAGACTGGAAGCAAAAAGAGTGAGGAGTTTCAACTCCAGGCTGCTCTTTTCAGAGCGGCCGCCACTTATTACAAAATAAGCAAAACAATTTATCATGGTGTTGGTATATGTGTGTATGCATGAGAGTGTGGGAAATGGGAAAAAAAAAAAAGTTATCGTCTGTCCGTCTGTCCGTCTAACCGTCTGTCTACCATCTGCCGATTCTGCAGCAGAACCAACGTTGGTTCTGCTGCAATGCAAAACATTGGTTCTGCAGCAGAACCAAACGTTGGTTCTACCGCAAGTGCGGTAGAACCAACGTTTTCATACTACTCGCATTCCAAAAAGTCCATGACCGTATACGATCACAGTCTTCAAAACATAGCAAACTACTGCTTCTTTGACTAAATTTACGCTCAGTAACCACCGGTCTTCTGTTTCTTACTCCCTCTGGCAGGTGGGGGTACTTTTACCAGTCCCTCCACCGCAGTTTGTCCCGTGTTGCGGTCTCCACGATGGATGCGTCTTCATCCCTTGTGCTGCAGGTGCAATGCCCCATCGTGGGTTCCTCAGCTACGGCTGTGCGTGTCGCAAACTTTCCTGCTTCAACTAGATCAGCAAAAACATGAACCCCATGCCATTTTACATCATTTGACACGAGATAAACAGCCTAAAACTTCAAGTTTTGCTCAGACTCGCATTGGCGAGTTGTAAGGCCATTAACAGAATCTCTCGTTGAAGCTATGGGGTAAAACTTTATGAAACTATTGGGTAATTGTCAACATCCTGCCCTGAGAATTTCATCCATAGCGGTCCTCGTCGTGGCTGTGTGGCACATAACCTGCCGTATTTCACGGGCACTTTACCAGAGTTAAACTTAACAGACTTAAAATACTCATAAGCGGTGATCACAGCTTGGCGCAAATAGTTTGAAATCGTGTCTTTGCCCATATCCCCGACTGCATGGAGCATGGGGCATGGATGAAATGAGAGGCGACTTTTGCTGAGGCGACCTGATGGCATTTGCGGACTCCACGTACCTGCGCAATGTGGTCACTTTACACAAAAGGTTCCCCTCGGTGATTTTCCCCATCGTTCAAGACCTTTCCACTGCGGGCGTGTACCAACTTATACGTGCGTGAATATTTCGAATTGTCGCACCCAAGGGTTTCACACAAAAAGTCCCTCCTTAGCAGCAGCCAGAGGTGGAGGTTTGGGGCCCCTGATTTCACATGCTGGTGATTCCAGTGCGGCTGTACAGGTTTTTCGCTTCTATTGGAATCTGCACTGGTTGTTCCAGTAACCATCTGGTTAGTTGTGGGTACCGCGTTGCCGTCGTTTGTGTGTAAGACCACAAACACCATTTGACACTTTGGTTCTGTCGACATATGCTGCTGCAAGCGGTCTCATCACCGTTTATGGAAACGCGTAAAGTGTTCTGGCATCCAAGGGCAGCTGGGTGCATCGCATCCCATTGCCGCCGAGTTCGGACGAACTTTTTCGCTGCATTAAGCTGCTTCGCGATCATATCCGCCGTTGGATGCCCACGCTTGACTGCGTTTGGACAAAAAGAAAGATCTCTGTGATACTGTGCACACCCACAGCGATACCTACTCTTGGCTTGATGCCAAGACTGCGTACACATTGAGTTATACTTCTTGACTCTGCCAGAAGCCCCACTTCCCGCTTTACCGCCATTAGCCTCCCCCCCCCCGAGTGTGCATTCTTGCTTGCGTATATAGCTGACCGCGGTTGAATTGTCCGTCAGGTACAACACTGCCCTCCCAGTCGGCTGGGTGCAAAGTAGGGCTAGTTTATCATTCACGGCTAGCCTCTCTAACACATTGATGTGCGTACCTTGCAACTCGGATGGTCACTGACCTTGAAACAACTGCCCTTCGAAGTGAACTCCCCAACATGCGTGCGACGCATCCGTCTGACCCTGGGTTTAGGGAGCGCCTCGCCCCTGAGCATGTTGCGTCTGTTGAAGTTATGCTCTGGCTTCTTGAGTTAGTGCGACTGGAGTGGCTCGGCAACGGCCTACTTGTACTGCTTTCCTGACTAACCTCTGGTAGTGTAGGAATAGCAACCTGCCCAGTCACACTGTTTTTCCGTAGCTACCAGAAGCCCTAGCAATTTCTCGGCGCCCGTCAACAGCAGGCAGTCACGCTTTCTATTTTCCTCAGACGATCTGTTATCTGGCGAATCAGGCCTTTCGTGAAATTGAATTGATCTCCGAGAGAGAAGATTACCTGTTTTGGCTCATATCTCTGGCTCTGCCTGATTCATAAGACTCCGATCTCTACGCATTTGTCTGTGAGAAGTAGCTCAGCCAGTCGTCTAGGTACAGCGACAGCAGCATGGGAAGTCTTGGGTCGCACGCCTTCAGCAGCCGCAACGCCTTGCTGATGACCCATATGGCCGTCGACAGACCGAGTGGAGGGGCTTAGTACATGTACCGTTTGGCTCCGACTTGAAAGCATGGTACTTGAGGTAGCTTGGGTGAACAAGGATCTGGAAGTATACGGCTATTGATGTCGCCAACACATCCCTCTCTACCGCCTTCCTTGTATGTTGGCACTTAAAATTTTAAATGGCGGTGCCGGGGCGGCTGAAGAGTTATCAAATGCTTTGGCCGGAGAAACACCTGACTGAAGAAGCCCGTCTGATGTGGAGGTTTATCCAACAACGCCCTTAACATTTCTGATAGTGCCAGTTTCTTCTCCGACCCTTCCCTGTAGGAGGTTATCAGGCTTGTACTCAATTGCCTGGTCAGTGCCATAACTGGGATTTTTCTACATTGTATCACAAATGGATGCGGTTTCCCATACCGTAGCCAGCGAACAACTTTTTTCTGTGGACTGATCTTTTTTTTCCATTCTCACCGAAAGTTTTGGAGCCCGCCTCCTACGGGTAAAGAGTTTGAGAGCCACCCGGTTTCCCTGATACATTCTAGCGTTACGCCAGATTTGTGAACAGGACAGGCATCGGGAGGATGCTGATTGTCACTTGTTTCGCTGTTGGCCCTGTACGGTAAAAACACTGGTCTCGCTGCCTGATATGTGGGTTGCTGCAGCGCCGTTGTTTCAGAGGTGTGGGCCCGTCCTTCGAGGGTAGCTGCATCCACCGTGGCTTCTTCACTATCTTTCTGGTCAGTCGCGGTTTCGCTTGGGTATACCGTTCTTGGAGAGCCCTATTTTGGGTTTGCTGCACATGCTGCCGTCTAACTCGGAAATAAGGCTGTCGGGGGAAAAAAACGTGCACTTTACCAAACAAGTTTAGGGACCAGTTTAGGGACCAGTTGTTTTCTCTGCCGTGTTCATAAAGTCTTAATCAAAAACTTCACAAACGACAGCATGCGTAGCCTCGTTCTCGCTGATGCTTCAAAATGCGATAGATATTTATCTCTAAGACTGATCTGACCATCTGGCTGTGATTACAGAATTTGGGAATAGCAGCGAGCTGACTATGAATGCCTTCTGCATGTACTAAAAACACCGCTAAAGCCGAAGAAGCTTCAAATTGTGTTGTGGAGGCATTCCTGCCTAAACGATTGAAATGAAATTAGGCTCAAAATGACGAGGAGGACTTGTAGATTACTGTTTAATTGATCCTCCCTTCAGAGACCCTGTACTGATGTCTGTACGCCACAAAATGTTAACAAGTACTTATTCGCAAGAGTTTCCGCTCTTAAGCAAATTAACGGTTGAATATATTTTTGATACTTCCTGCCGTTAATAAACACTATTCTATGCAAATTAACCTATGCTTTTGGAGGCTGCTCACAACAGGCAGAGCATCGACTTTAACCCCCACCCGCAGCAGACATCACGGCTGGATATACCGGAAACTACAGGCCTTAACTAATTCTTTCCTTTCCCTTGATTGGTTTTCTTATTCTACTTGGATCACATCATTAGGAAAGGTGACATCTGGGGAGTAAATAGGTAGGTTACCCGTGAGCAGGAACACAGGGCAGTTGGGAATTTTTTTCAAGAATCGACCCCCATCACTGAAGTTCAGAAACATCCAATTCTATGAAATTATGAAATGAAAAGATGTGAATGATACTTTTCTATCGTCGGTGAGATCCAACGGCAGATATAAACCATTTGTGGGAACATCAACAAACTTAAAAAAAAGAACTTTATTTCATATTTCTTTTAACAAATTATTTTTCCTGAAGCTAATCTTGTTTATTCTTCCGTATTGAACTGTTTGGTCTGATAGTCTTTAACAATGAAATTTTATACACATTGAACACAATTATTTTTATCAGGACATTATCAACAACAACGTCACGCCATAAGAAAAAGTAAATTGCGCTAAAGACATTTGTTTGCTGCAGAGCTAAATAAATTGAAGTTACAACACACAGATGACGTTAATCACCAGTTTAGTTTCCTAAGCACTTTAACTGTTATTTGTCTAAGGCACACAAAAGAAACTGACTCCCACTCCCTACAATAGGCATCTTCCAGTCACGCCATAATTTCTTCTCAGAAATTACTTTTTTGAGCGAAAAATATCATTGCCTAACGCCATGGAGTTCCATGATGAATGCAAGGTCACGCCAAATTATTTTACAGCGAAAATGTGACGGGGAGTCTAAACAGTGGGACAGCATAATTCTGTGCTGCTTCCCTGAAGAAAAAAAAAACAGCACTTAAAATTTGCGACTGACTTAAAGCGCTGTTGAAATGAAAAAAGCAATATTTTTCTGAACACAATTAAGCATGAAGCACAGTTTAGAACAATGTGGAATATTGAAAAATCACTTTTTTTTACTTTCGATTAAGTCATTTAATACACCGCTGGCATTTGGATCAAACGAATTCATTTTGTTTCTTTCACATATATTGCATTTAAGATATCATAATTTCCTTATTATTTAACTACACAAGTAAGCGAAATAAGCCATTACGTCATTAAATCCGTTGAAATGTGATCCAAAAGTGCCCCAAAAGGAAACGAAGGGAAATTTATGGAACCCTGTTTACAATTTTATAGTCTGATCTTGCACGTGTTACTTTTTAAGTTTGCCCTGATAATGCAATATAAAGACTGAAAAATACCACACGAGTGGGTGGAAAAGACCGAAAAACTCTGGCGCACCACCTAGCGTTGGTAGTAGAAACCTGTCCAATAACACGAGAAAATTTTAACTGGAGCGAATTCCGCTAGATAGCGGAATGACCCACTAATATGAACCACAGAAGAGAATAGTGTGTTATATCTTATGCGAAGTTCAAGGTCACCAGGGCATCTCTTATGTATGCCCAAACGGTATAGAATGAGCTCAAAATCGTGCTATTTCTAACGTCTGAATGTACATATGTACATGTGTACGTATGTAGGTATGTAAATATTACTTAACATGCTTTTCTCCCTCAGGTATGTTCGAATTCTTTTCTTTCTTTCCTGTCTTAAAAAGTTACTTTTTTGTCTATCCAAAAGAAAATTGGCCTGGGGCATTCACATTTTTTTCGAGCCAGTTTTCAAAATGCTTCTACTGCCACAATTTGGATGGGATTTTGCAGAAATGTTCAAAGGGAGGTCCTCTTTTGAAAAGTTAGTATTTTTCTTGGGGGGGGGGGGGGCTTTTGGAAAAATTTAGTAGTCAGTTTAGTTGTCCATTAAGAAAATGTTGACTTTCAGGTAAACCTGTTCGTAACTGGTCATTAATTAGCAGATATTAATTTATCTCGAGTCAACATTATGTATTTTTACCAGTAAGAAAATAATGACCTGTAGGTCAACATTTTGTAACTGGTTGATAATATCTTAATAATATCTGATCTTATGATATCGCTACAACTTTCACCTCCCATCCGTAAAAGCGATTTATTCATTCACACTCACAAACAAACAGATAACGGACTGCTGGATGTCAGAGCACTCACAAACAAACAGACAACGGACTGCTTGGTATCACAGTACCCACAAACAAACAGATAACAGACTGCTAGGTCTCACAGCACTCACAAACAAACAGATAACGAACTGCTTGGTGTTACAACATCCAAATTGTGCTATATTTTAGTTACGACATAATACATTAAACAATCTTCATTCCCACAATCATGTTTATTTCGATTCTGCTCTAGTCGAATTCATTCGTTTGTCAAATAATGTGTCTATATAGTCTAAACAGAACACCCTTTGATTCAGTTTCCGCCGTTGGTGAGTTTTTCCAAAAGTCTAATAAATTTTCCTGGCAGCTGTTTTGTCTGAGCAGCAAAGAGAAAAAAACGAAGCATAAAACATAAAAGGATATACTACACAGGGCTCGACATCAATGTTTACTTGCCCCTCGAATATCAGAGTCAGAATAACCCATTGGCCCTGTCCAAGATTTGACCAGAAAGGGTAAGGGGGATCAAAATGGTACTGCCCAAAATGGCACGCCCTAAAGCGACCCTGCCATAAATGGCACCAAAAAGTGTAAGGGGGTCAAAATGTCAACGATTAAAACAAATTTTCACCACCCAGAAGAGCCATTGACCAAATACCTGACAAATTGTTTAGCAAATATGAAAAACACTTCTATTTCGGCCAGTGTTACTAAGTGTTACTTGTTCACCACTCTTTCATATCTGTTTCATCCAGTGTTACTCATTTTTCACTCACTTACTCAAGCATCAAAAGAACATCGTTTCTGTGTCAGATCGGCAGGATCAGGAAGCTGACACTGATTTTTTGCACTTTGTAGGGTTTAGATATGTCAATATCCATTATATAAAAGTAAAACAAGTGTTTTTGTTTTAGATTTCGTGTAAAAACATTCGGTATCATTTTGATTCCCTTGGGCAGTGCCATATCGGGTAGTGCCATTTTGATCCCCTACACTTTTTGGTGCCATTTTTCGCTGGGCCATTTTGGGAGGGACCATTTCACGTGACCAACGCTCCTACAAATGTCCTTACAAGCGATGTTTTTTTAAAGGTATGAATTCACATACCCCACTTCACAGAGGCTACTGTGATTAGATCCAAATCTCTATAAAGCAGATTCGCTGGATATGACATGGAGAAATGTTTTATAGTGTAACTACCGGAGCTTGATGACGTGTGGAGAAACGCTATGACTTTCTTCTTTCGCCAGTCTTCTTTCGGACTGCAACACTCTACCCAATAAACTTGGGTCTCGGCTTGGAGTTTCATTGTGCGCTACTTAGAAATTAATTTATTGTTAAGGGGTGCTCTGATTCCGATGATGATTTTCATTAAATGTTAAATGAAAAATAATTTAATAGAAATGCATTTTCTGCTTACATGTGCAGCTAAGTGTCACAGCGTAATGGTGATCATACCGAAATATCTGAATGCTACAGTATGTGTTCTCACCGATTACGTTCTAAACTTTGAACGGAAGAGTGCTAGACGGACACTGAATGGAATTAATTGGAGGGAAAGCAAAGTTTTCGTGCTCTCATTGGCTCAGTGTCAAATATATCCATCAAAATATGAAACACCCGCTATATTCCTATATCCCTGGAATACAGCGGGCGTTGCTTTCTAGGGGGTTATATACACAACAGAATGAGATGGTCACGATAGAATAGACTATCGTTTTTCATGTTTAATGTTATCTGCAGCGATGGTTGGAATGTCCGCCCTGATGTGGTCAAAGGCATAGAGGAGCTGGCGATTGGAGGCATATCCATGAAGCTCTACTCTCCAGATATTGACAGCTTCAACGATTATTTCTTAAAACTCAAGCCCTACAACAACAGTAGAAATCCCTGGTTCAAGGAGTTCTGGCAAGAAAAGTTTAATTGCAGCCTGCGTGGGACAGACACCCAACAAACTTTCCCCAAAGAATGCACAGGTATGTCTTCAGCAACTTCTGTTTTCGTCTATTTGTTAAATGGTGTTTGGGTGAACTTTCGTAACTACACAACGCCACAATCACAAGTAGTATACATTTTTGTCTGGTATATTTTATTACAATGCCTACAAAAATTGTTTGTTGTCTTGACCTTATTTAAGAGGCCCATAAAATTAAAGAGTTAATTCTGATGGAGGAGAAACAAAGTGAAGTGCACTTAATCAAACCTGATCCGTTTATAAACGGTTCACTACAATTTCTTGCCTACTAACTTTTTATACTGTGTATTTGTTTAACATCAGCTGAGCCTTTTAAAGCTAATTTTACAATGCTTATTTCATGCTGTGACTCAAAACTCGGCCTAATCCCTATAGCGCTTTACTCAAGCATGGATGTGCTTTGCATTGGCGTGCCCACTTCGCATCGGAACATGACATTACTCTTCAGCGACGAAGAAGTGTTTAACCAAAGCTAAGAAAATCCAGTGAGCGTTCACACTGTGGTTTTGCTCAGGATAATATAAACCAAGCAGGATGAGTTAAGCTAATCGGAATCAAACTCGTAGTATAAAAAAGGGGACATCGTTATGGCTTGATAACGTCATATTGGCAAAACTTTGATATTATTTTCACGCTATATATGCGCCAAATTTATTGACATCAGGGTTTTGTCACAGCAGCGTTTTACCTATAATATTGTGGCATTTTGTTAGTTAATTACAGTACTATGGCTTTTTAATGTAAAGCTGTAACTGCAATATTGTGGCAATGCCAACATCATGTCGCCGTTGTATGTGTTTAGCTTTCTGGCTGTTGGTCAACTTCCCTGCCTGGGGGAAATCGCTGTGGGTATTTAAATCACATAATCTTCTTCCTTTCTTCACTTAATTCGGTGCCCAGCAGCAGCAGGGCTCATAACAAAGGAAATCTGTCATGTTGATAGTCTCATCCTTGATGGCAGCGTGGTCTTAAAGGCCATGAACTCTTCTCCGCAGCATGTCATTAAGGCGACAGTAAGCGAACTGAGGGGGAACGACCGACGCGAGCGAATTTCAACCACCTCCGAGCGAAATGATACACCGCAACCCAACGCATAGCCGGAAACCCCGTAACGCTACGGAACTTGCCGCGGGTTGAAAATCCGTCAATGGGAGCAGTTGGTGATAGGGAACGGCCGCATTCGCGAGCTGCTTTCACGTGTTTGGCAGCTCAGGTGGCCTGAAGCAAGAAGCAAGTACAACCTATAACCGGTGAAGTTTGCCAACATGTGCCAGAACTAACCCCTCGGCGCTGTACAAGCCACAACTACACATATACACTTGGAAACGTCGAATTGACTTGAAAGATTACTTAAGCTTGGAATTTGGAAAAGTCCGCCGATTTCATGTTACCTAAACAATTCTGTAGTGAATATATTCAAACCTTCTTAATCGAGCCCAAAAGAGGAGGTCGGGAGTTAGGAATCTGTGAGAAACTGTAACACAATAGACTGGGAGGACTAAACCTGGATTTCGAAATTATAACGGTTTGAAAAACTAAGCAACCATTGTATATACTTCGACAATTCTATCTGTAAAGCTGGTATTAAAGCGCATAATCATCAGTTCACAGAACCTTTCGTTTTATGTAGTCTGCCTTGCCACTTAATATCCCGCATTGATTTTTCTAACCTCGTGCCACGCGTGACACAAAGCACACAATGGCCGCTTATGTAGGAGTTCTCTGTCCATTGTTCCACTGGTTAAGGGTTATCGATAAAACACAATATCTAATCCATCTTGCACTTCAAAATTACAGCACCAGAATGGATAGCGCTCGACACTCGTGTAAAATTTCGGTCTTTTTGCTATTCGCGTTTTTGACGAGTTGTGCAGAAACGATTTGTAGAGGGAAAAACAAACGAGAAACATCGCTTTCCAGTACGAATCTGGCTACACTAAAAGTAAAAGTTTTCAAGTGTACCTAGACTAAGACGAGAAAGGTGGCCATCTCCAAAGGCTGCGCCCTTGGTACTGTAGGGTAGTTTACCTTGCATGAAATACATCTTGCAAGGATTAAGCTAAACATTTTCCATATGTGCGACATTTTTAATATAATATGGAAAACTGATCAAATAAAATCTTCTTGAAAAAGCAAAACTGACAAGACACGGACGCATATGCATGCTAGACCATTTACAAAAGATGACTTTTTAGTGAAATAGCATCAGCGACTAGCATCAGGCCTTAAAAAGGGGTTCAACAGACAGAGAATTCATTTCTAATCAACAAACAACATCTCAAGACCGGCTTCAAAAAGAATGTTGAGAAGTGGCTCCACGACATGTACTTAAGAAGGAAAAGGGGGTAAACCTACTAATTGTAACAACTGAGATTTAACACGTAAAACTGTCTGCAGGTGTTCATCATCCCTTACAGAAACATGGCTGCCGATGAACATACTTGTGTTAATGTGTTGGATTGTTGTTTATTAGAAAGCGATGGCCAGGTCACAATAGTAATAGGGCTGTTTATGGGGATGTTAAGGCTTTGATACACGGATGTATCCCTAATGTATGTCCCCAACGTATCGCCATTTATTGCAAAGTTCAATCGCCTGCAAACTTTGTGTGGGTATTCCTTGGGTATATTGTACGGCTCTTTCAACTGCTGACTCATGTAGCGAAGTTAAGAAAGAAATATGACGTCATTATGTAAAAACGTTGTGTAGCCAATTTCTGAACACCAGAGAAAGTTAAAACTTGGAGAGATTGTTGCGGGGTAAGTCCACAAATTTTGTCGTGCGGAGAATGAACGATCACGGCGTATGACGGTATTACATAAATATATACATTTTAACAATTTATATTATATTTTTGTGGTTTTTTGGACCAATCGGAACGCTCTTCCAACTTTCGACGCATGTGGTTAAATTAAAAAACGTGTATGATATCATTACATAAAAACTTATTTGCACGGTTCTCGACCGCTGAACATCAGGAAGTCTTTACTGTAGCTAGCCGTAATTAATTTTGCATAGACTTGCTGTATAACATTTTAAAATTTGGAAGAACAGGAATAACTAGAGAACAGGGGGTCTTTCGACTGGATTTCTTGCTATGCTGATTCGAAAATATCCGCGGAATTTCCCAGTTTTCTTCTTGAATTTACTCATTTTAGAAAGTCGCTTCGCATAAACCAATAAATATTACACAGTATTGTTTCTAGTACGATCCAACCTATTTTGATTGTTTTGCAACAACAACTTCTATTTATTGGCTGCAGATGTATTACATAATAATACATTTAACGCACCACCACTTTGGTTTTTACTTCTTACGTTTACGTTCTACCTGGAAATGCCATTGTGGTCCGAGACCAGGTGGGATTTTGGCTTGATAGGTTCGGAAGGTTCCATTGAAGTTGCAAACTGTCCAGGCAAAGACCGGTTGTGATGTAAATACGTAAAATAGTCTTCTCCAAACGCAATCTCGTCTGATTGAAAAATATCTCGATAAGGAAAATGGGATCGACGTCAAACTTGTTATAGTTATCTCATGGAAATGTCGAACCGTTTTACACACTTCAAATGTATACGCGAAATAAATGAACAGCGCATGAAGACATTACGTAAAATATTACGTGATATGTTAAGTGATATATTTTTCTTTCGGGGATCCCCCCGCCCTCCATTTTCTAGGCTCTTTTGGTAACTACGTATCGTGAATAAAGCTGGGGATTACAGTGTTTTCAAGAACATTGTCCAGTCTTTGGGCATTATAGTTGAACACAATGACGACACAGAAAAGCCATCGATCAATGCTGTATGACTCATGTTGTCTTCAACTGCCTTTGCATTGCATTATTTAAATCACAGCAAATGGTAAATAAATACTAAGAAATATTATTCAACTGATTAAGACAGGTGTGCTCGTAAAAGGTAAAGATAATAACACTCCTCAAATTCCACTAAACAATTTCTGAAATGAATAATGTGGTGTGAAGTTTTATTTAAAGAGATTTGCACGACTCGTGAAGCGGGGCGGTTGGCAATGTATCCCATGATAAAAAATATTACATATAATTGCTTACTGCCTGCAAGGTTCTGGTATATTTTGGCGGTCATTACTATGAATGATTTTCTTTGAATTTATCGTCATGAATTGTGACTGTATTGGCAGAAAAGGAAAATTATTCTGTTATTTCTGTGAAGGAAAAGTGTGAAATGGGCATTGCAGAACCATGGATTCCGTCGGGGAAACCTTTTCGCGATTCCTTTTTCTTTTATGTCAGTTAGGCAGCAAACAGGGACGTGAACTAAAGTTATAGCACTTTCGTTGGCTGCTAACTTGGGAAGAATTTAGAAGAGCTTTTTATATTTTCTATTAATTTTGGTGTCTCAGTTATGAAGATTTGTGCATAGACATAGGATATTCCAAGAGGTGCCAGGCTAGCAATCAGAATTAATTATTTTGCTCAAGCGGTTTAATGTTGCTTTGCTCCTTTCTAATTGTCATTTTTAATTAACATTTTATTGAGAACATTTTTTAATTCGCAAAAGCTAACGTTCGATTCTCTCCACTCTTAGACGAGATTTCCCTCCATCTACGGTAATCTACGCATAAATTATGAATGAAACTTTTCTGCAGACCATGTAAACAAACATCCTCAACATTACCTTATTTGGCCAAAGAGGAAGTAGATAAGTTACACAAACATATCGATGTGACCCGCATTCCTATTTTAGGCGCGAACTAGTTCAGATGTATTTTTAAATAAAAACAACTTTGGCGATTTTTATCAACATTTCTCAACATCCATCGTTCGATTGCAATCCACAGTGCACCAAGTTAAGGATAGCGCAGAATTTAGTATTATGTGAGGATCACCTGCATTGAATGCGAGCGCCTCACCCACACAGGGTGGCAGGTGATTGAGAATGATTGTGTCAAGAACCAGCGCCGGAGCGCAGATGTCAGGAGGCGTTGTCTGAATCGAAGTCTCCTAACCTCATCTCTATCGCCGAATCTTTTGCAGCTGCGTCAGCGGCAGATAGTCAACATATCGGGACGAAGTCGATTAAGAGTACAAGTAGAAAGTATGCCCCGAGGCTGTTGCAGAATTGGACACTAACGAAAAGGATGCACTGTGGTAGGCCAAGAACGCCAAGGTGATAGTGTAAAGCCTAAGCTCGAACAATCCGGCTTTAGTGGTGTTAAATAACTGGGAGCTCGGCATTCCGCTATCGCAACAATTGAGGGGGGGGGGGGGGGAGGTGTTACAGCCTACTCCATCCAGAGCTAGCTCGCTACCGAGTCAAGTCTCCATACCAGATCAGTCCTGGGCGCAAGAAATTGCGGCAGTGCGAGCATGCACGAGAACACGTAGGTGCAATTGGCTTCACTTCAAGCTCTTTTAATACGATAACACAAGCCTCCTCCCTCGGCGGTGCAATCCTCGGCCAGCCAGTGAGAATGAGTTCTTAGCGCTTCCCCTGTCGGGGCAGGTATATCTGTCTTGCAGCTTAAACATACAGAAACACAGTCACGTGCGAGGTCTTCCCTCTTAACTGCCACTGAAAACAGACAGGACCAGGAGGGTTAGAGGACGAAAGAGAACACCCTCACAAGCTCAGCACGGGGAGGGATCGGGCTCGGAAATTGAAGGGTTCGAAGACACTGAGGTGGCCAGCTTTACGCACCCCAAGGATGAGATTCGGTCTGCGAAGAAAGGACTTCAGTTCTAGACAGACCCGCCTGCAAAGGGGAGGCGATCTATTTGCAGCTCAAAGTCAGGTCAGCTTCTATACAGGACAGCGAACAACTGATTCCCATCTAGTGATTGCAGCAGCTGTGTAAAAGAACTGCATGGATGCCCAGTGTGAAGCTGGACTCGAACATTACCCAATGGAAAAGGGACTGTGGGTTTATTGTGATAAAAAATGAGTGTGGGTTACATGGTACCAATAAGTCTTTTCGTCTTATCTATGTTGTCAAACAAGACAATGTTGACAAAGATTGTTTACATTGCCCGATTGTCCGATCGTTGAAAAGTTTCATTCATAATTTATGCGTAGCTTAGCGTAAATGAAGGGATATTCCGTCTAAAGGTGGGGAACGCGAACTTCGCTTTTTACTCGTAAGGTGCGATGTTTTTTTTCTTTACTTAAGGTAATGAAGACCTCTCGAAAGACTTCACACCTGACGCAAAGTTAGGCTTCGTGGTGAACGCAATATATACGATGGCGCATGCGCTGGATCACATGCAGCGTGATATATGCGGCGCTACTGCTGGCCTTTGTAAAGAAATGAAGCCGGTCAATGGCAGCTTGTTCCTTGACTACCTGTACAATGTGTCCTTCCTCAGTTACAGCAATGATTCCATACATTTCAATAAAAATGGAGATCCACCTGGTCGGTAAGTAACTGTACTAAACCGGGCGAAAATATTTTCTTTTAAATTATGTACATACAAAAGATCCAAATAACAATTCAATTTCTACTAAGTTAAATCAAGTAATTTTTGCCGGTGATTTATGGAGCCGTCTTAACATTTAATGTTAATGCTTATTTTTTATTTCAAAATATAATTAAAGATCTCAATATATCACTGTAGATCTCATTAATTTATATTTTGCCATCAGTAATTGAATTTTATATGCTAGAAATTTATTTTTGAGATCATAAAATCAATTTTACACACTTAAAAAAAATGGGAGACACACATTTATATAAAATTTAACGAATGATCAATTAAACTTTGGAGATGAAAACTTAAATTATTGAGATCAATAGAAGAAACACAATTTTTAAGCTGAAGAATTACTTCTTTTTTGTACAGTAAAAAATTAAAAGAAATATTCTGTATACAAGGATCAGTCCGTTTTTTTTTACAGCTGTGTGCTTCTGAATTTTTTTATGTAAAAATAGACTGATATTTTGATTTTAAAAATAAGTTTTTGCGATAAAAAAATCATTTGCAGATTTCAAAATATAAATTAAAAAACTCTCATTCTGAAAAAATGATATCTAACATAAATTCTTGATATCAATAAAAGGAAAATGAATTATTGAGCTCAAAATTGATATGTTGCTCTCAAATATTTCATTTTTGCTATCAAGAATAGCATTTTTGATATCAAAAAATCAATTTTAGATATTATTAAATCATTTTTGATACCAATAAATATTTCTTGATATCTAAATGTTTGTTGATATCAAGAATTATTTTTTTGAGATCAAGAATACATTTAGAGATATGAAAAATATAATTACAGATAGCAAAAATTTGATATCAAAAAATCCATTTTTGAGATAAAAAATTAGTTCTTGATATCAATAAATTTCTAATAATTCCATAGTGATTGGCCTTTTGTTATCAAAATACGTAAAGCTGCTGATTTTGTCAACCACTATCTTGTCTCTACTGTACAATTTGATGTAGTTTCTGTCTCAAGTAACTGCAATATCCTGTGGCAGAAATACGAGTTTTATAAATTCTGAAATTCTATGTGCGTGTATTAGGTGTCATGATATAGTTCTCATGACAAACCCAGTATATTTATTGCAAAACTATGGTCTTCATCTAGCAGTGGTTAAAAAATCTCAGACTGCATTTTTTCGATGAGGCTGCGGTTCTGTCGTGCGGTTTATTTACATATGCGTGTTTGTTTAGACTACAACAATAATTAACAAACGTAAAATTCTCGATAGTTTTCGCTATTTTCCCCTGTTTGAGGCGCACTGAAGAAACTATAATAAACGTTGTACATTGTGATATAAAAACCAGGTCTGGATCAGTTCTTTTCCCGTTTTGCAGGTATGATATTATGAACTACCAGCCGGAAGTGCAGGCCAACGGCACCGTAATATACAAATACGTGCGCATTGGGGGTTGGAACAACGGCAAGATTAGCCTGGAGGAGAATGTGTACTGGCCTGGAAACAGTCCTGAAATTAGGTCGGTGTGCAGTGAGCCATGTCCAGCCGGCCAGATCAAGGTATGGTTTCTTCTATGTGTCAAGGCGGATTTCATACAATTGAAATAAATAGAAATAAGCATTTTGTTTCATCTTTTCTGTACTCCATGAAATCAGTTGTTTTTAAATTTGATTTTTGACAGAGAAGGTTGCATGTTTTAGAGTGTGTTTCACTTGTTAGACATCGTTTTTAACAGCAAATTACGGGAGGTCGGTCTTGTTGCTGGACCTGCGTTGCTTGTAAAGAGGATGAATATCTGCTGAACGAATCTAGCTGTAAACAGTGCAGTAAAGGCTGGCGTCCAGACAAAAACCTCACAGGTAACTAGCCACAAAAAAAGTCAACTCCTAAAAACCACAAGTTTTTCCCAACAAATATCGCAAATAAATTTGCATCGAATCGTCATAGCACTGGTAAAAAACAAGAACATAAATGGACACTTTGACTTGTTGGGTTGAAAGGTAGTTTTATTAAAAGATAAAATCAAAAGCAAGTTGGGATGTGAAAAAGTCAGTTACTGGTGTCATTGCCTTGCCATTAATCGGAATCTTACATGTCATTTGCTGCTGTACTTTTGGGGACTGACCTTCAAATGAACAGAACATCTTAGTTAACTGTCAGTGGATTGTCAGGCATTACTATCTCACAAAGATGTGAAACTGCTGCAAAGAATTTCGTGGCTTGATCAGAAGTGTTCCTCATAACTGAGCCTGTAGCTGGATTATTTATTTATTTATTTATTTTTGTTTTCAGATGTTTTATGCAGCTTTTCTATCTATTGTAATAAATACAGTTCTGTTTTGTTCCTTTGTTGGTTGATCCTTTCCTTCAAGCAACATGTTATCAACATACTCTGGGTTGTTAACACTTGTTAGTGAAATGTCTAAATTCAGCTGCCATTCTGTCCACTTGTGGGTTATTTTTGTTTTGTTTGTTTTTCTGCTGGCTGTCATCTGTCGTTGGCACTGTAGACCCTCTCTGGCCTAGCACCGGCATGGCCTGATGCCGCTTCGGTGACTCTTGGCCTAGCACCGGCATGGCCTGATGCCGCTTTGGTGACTCTTACAGTAGCTTCTTTGCGCGTAGACATTCACAATCAATGATTATGTGAGAGTCAAGGCCTAGATAACAGGAACCATTCGGACGAAATTTAACAGTTGTTCTTGATCTTCTCCTTTTACACTGGGGTGGGTGGGGAGGCTACTCATTTCACTGCACAGCGCTAAATTAATTTAAAGGGAAATCAGAGACGAAATTTTTAGAATAGTAAAAGTCTTGATTTGTCAGGATGTATGAAAGAGTCAACAAGCAATTACATGTAAACCCGTGTGGTTTCAACTTTCATATTTTCACCTACCTTACAGTGACACCCGATAAGGCCAAAACAAACTATTTCTCATTCTTCGACCGAGTGACTAAAATCAATTTAAAAACGAAGGAATCCAACCGAGTCCAACCATTGTCGGTAAAAAAAAAAAAGATATAACAAGCAAATAAATTTTATACGCAGGTAGAAAAAGTACTGAAATTAGCCTTTCTGAGAAGATTATCTCAAACTTTCTCACAGCCCTTGGCGGTCTGTGGAAGCTCCATATGCGAGCAAGAAAGGCGCAAGATCGGAAGTACGTTTGTGGTCAGACGCGGAGTACCAAGCCACTTTACAACGGAGCATTTTCATTCTGTACACTTGCTTCCTACGAAAAGGCGGCTGTTTCGGACTTTTAATAAACCACGTTCCTTTAAATTTTTATAAAATTCGAGCATTTTTGTTTCAGGTTGTTACGAGATAGAGGTTGAGTACATGCAGTGGGGCGACAGCGAGGCAATTGTTGCTATGGTATTCTCTTGTATTGGTGTCATAGCAACAGGGTGGACAGCTACAGTATTTATCCGCCATAACGACACACCCGTCGTCAAGGCATCTACACGCGAATTAAGCTACATAATTTTGATCGGCATTTCAATATCCTTTTTGACGTCATTTCCACTCGTGGCCAAGCCGACGTTAGTTACGTGTTATTTGGCGCGAATATTACCCGGATTTTCCTTTAGTCTAATATATGGTGCATTAGTTACAAAGACCAATCGAATTGCCCGAATTTTGGCGGGAAGTAAAAAGAAAATCATGACTCGAAAACCGAGATTTATGAGTGCTTCAGCCCAGCTGGTTATCACCTTTATCATCATAGGAATAGAATGTGCTATTATTACTGTCATGCTAATATTCGAACCCGCGGACTCGAAGATGTTATATCTTCCGAAGCACAGGGTTCGACTGATATGCAATGCTACCACAAAAGGAATCATAGTACCATTGGGATTTATTGGTTTTCTTATAGCAATGTGCACCCTATATGCAATCAAAACTAGAAACTTGCCAGAGAACTTTAACGAGGCGAAGTTCATTGGATTTACCATGTACACCACATGCATCATATGGCTTGCATTTGTTGGAATATACTTTGGTAGTGACAATAAGGTAAGTAACCATTCGTGTTCCCTGCTGCTCTGTCTCTCAGCTCATCACCGACAGCCCCAGATTTAACGCCTTTTCTACGACTGCTTGAATTAATCATGCGGTGCTGCATTTTCAATTGCAGATATACACATATTGAAATTTATATCAAAAATATCAGTATACAGTGTAGTTGAATCTATTACATTCAATCAATCCATGTCTGAACAAGAATTAGGGGCAGACACTTAGATGCAGTAATACCATTTGAATGGATTAAGAACGCGCGAATTCCCGGGCCGGATTTGGTACGCCGCCCAGGGTAGGGGGAGGGGTGCTGACTGCCACTTTTTAAAGAATTTACATCAGATTCATTTACAAGGTCAGCAGCATTGTAGCCATTTCAAAGGCTTTCGGAATGTCGGTATTATCCTTTATTATAGGCAGTGGATCTGCTATGCATCATGGGTTAGAATGACTGAATTTGACAGGTAATAACGATGTGTATGGCGATCACCCTCAGCGCCACCGTGGCCTTGGTACTGCTCTTCTTCCCAAAGATCTACATTATCATCTGTAAGCCAGAGAAGAACAATCGCAGTGCGTTTACCACTTCCAAGGATGTGCGCTGCCATATTGGATCCACGACCAGGTGTGGTTATTCGCATGGAAGCATGGACAGGTAGTCTTGTGTATTGTGTTTTGTGCAGTGAGTTTGTGAAAAAAGTGTATCTGAAACATCAGAGGCTTTGTATTGTTTTGTTTTTTTTTATTGTGAAGTTTAACCCTTCCGATCGACCCTTTCTGCAGGAAACAATGGTCACTTTTCAATAGTAACCTTAATGTGTTCCAGAAATCTAAATTTTTTTTTTTTTGCTGACCTTGCGGATTTGCAGAAATGGCAGATTACGGTAACGCTTTCCAAAATATGTCCAGGCCTAAATTCCTCCTGATCGTGAAAAGACTATTGTATATTTCTGCCCATTTATGTACAGTTTAGTCAGAAAAATTTCAGTATTTTTCTCAACAAGTCGGATACCTGTAATTGTAAGAGCTTAATAACAAGCAGAATATAATCGAGTGTATACTGGAAGCCTGTGGTGAAAGCGGCCCTAAATTATCGTTTAAGTGCGCCTCGAAAGACATACTCTTCTAGGACCAAAAGAAGGCAAAAAATCATTCGCATACTCTTTGCGACTGGTCCCAGTGCTAGTTTCTCACTCTCATATGTCTTAATGAAAGCGGGCATTTGGCTGGGTGTTGGCAGTAATTACAAAAGCTATAAAGTTGTGGAGAAACAGTACAAGAATCGAACTGTGCTATTTTCATTTCTTTGGTCTTGAACGTGTAACAAATAATAAGAAAACGCCTACACGATAGCCTCCTGCGGTTTCTCAGGCAAAGAAAAAGTTGCCACAAAAAAATCTACCAAAGCTGCACTTCAGCAAAAATAAGACTCTGAAATATGACTGAAAACTCGAAGGCAAAGATATAAATTTACCACAAAATATGCGAATTTTCACGCGATTCTAGATGTATCACGCAGGGCTTTTAAGGAGGAGACAAGCCTTGTATAGAAGAAAATCCATGCTTCTGTTTTTACAGACAGCAACGCCGCTGTTAACATTCTATGATAAATTTGCGTGGCAGCAGCGCGCCGACAATTATTTAGGTTATGTCATTAATTTGGGTGATCTTACTTTTTTTTGGCAGTGAGCAAACGAAGGGAACAGTGTGGGGGATTTTGTATAAATATGCAACATTGATTTTCCACAGACTAAAAAAAAATGTCTGCAGGTTCCCAATTTATGGCTATGCCTTGGCCAGTTCCCAAGTAGCCGTCTGAATTGTTGGGGTAACAAAACCAGAATATAACATCTATTTTCTGAACAACCTGGGAACGTATTTGAAAGAGCAGACATATCGTGTTAGGAAGGTAATCTGAGGAACAGAGCAGGTAGCAACTAGGAGATGGGTGCACAAAAGACAGGGAATAAAAGAACGCGTGACGTCATACCTGCGTGTCGTGTGCTTTCTCATTAAAGGCCGCACATGGCGTTTGAACAAATGGTGTCTGATAACACTGTGTAAAGGCCTGTTTATAATCCCACAGTGGAACACGGGGGCAGGACCAGCCCACAAATTCGGCCACTTCGCAATTAGGACTAATTTCCTGTAGTCTCATTCTATTTTTTGCTATCGCTGTACGGATGATAGGAAATAGGACCATTTTTGTCCCACTGGTGGTCCTATTCTCGCAGTTCCCTTATTCCTGATGTTGACACATAGAGAAACACTCACTTCTGTTCCACTAGACCAGGGCAAGGAGTCAACAAAGAATTTGGGACTGGAATACTCAGAGATGTAATAATACCCCCAGGAAACTAGCACACATTAGAAATGCAATTTTTATCATGTCAAGATGTGACGAAATTCATTAAGTTGCATCAAAAATTAAATGTGCTCTGTTTGTGCGTCAACCTGTTTATGACTAGACACCTTCCCCACAAATGCTACATGATAGATTGTGATGTCTAGTGACGTCATTCCAACGCTGCTTTACAAAACAACAAGAACTGCATGTTGGCGATTTGTTATCATTTAGTCCACTTCAATAACTCACTCGGCGGGCAATTTGTATGACCCCCGCCCAGCGATTACAAGCAATAATATGGCGCGGAGTTGCCTGCCCTCTTAACATTTATGAAAATTTATAGAACCAACATTTTGGTTTTGAAAGATACAAAGATCTAATGAGTTTTCTGTATTGTCTTGTTGTTGATCTGCAGTGTTTTTTATCTGACGAGATTCTGTACGTTTTATCGCACCTCATCGATCAGAATCATAAGCGGTGTTTTATCAGGAAAAAAATGTTTGAAATTTAAGAAAATCAACAAAACAATAGTAAATAGACGCCAAAGCTGTGTCGTTGCGGAAGCGTTTGTTTCACGAAATGTAATGCCAGGTCTTTTTTGATATCGTAAATAGGCCTTCACAAGTCCAAACTCAAAGCGATGAAGTCAAAACTGACCCAAAAGTCACCAAATTGGAACCCCCCCCACCCCTCCCCCCCCCCCCCCGCCAAGGAAGTCGGCTTGAGGTCAACATCCGACGTCACTTTGACGTCGCATAGAAGTCACAAAACGCCCAGATTTTCCACTTACTGAGAATGGAAACGATTTTGAAAAAAATTAGAAGAAAGGCAAACTCTATTGTATAAAATTTCATGGCATGCCGTATTCGTTTTTCATTTTAGGTTACACTTCACATGAAAAGTGCACTTGTACATATATTGCAATTTCAATTGCCTTTTAGTTATTAATCAATTTAATTATATTTATTAATTAAATTAATTTGATTTAATTTAATTAAATAATCTAATTATTCACTTACAAAACTTAAGCCGGGTTTCCGATAAAAATGATTAATTTCCGACCGTCGTAAATCCAAGAAAGACGTTTCCGACTGAGTAAACATTTTCTTGGTTGACTAGGTTGGATTACATTTACATATTCGTTATAAGTTTTGCTATAAATCCTATAAAAGCTTATGATAAATTTAATGCACCAGGCTTACCGCATGAACAATTATGTAAATTTATGTAAATCCAAATGTTTGGCTTCTTTTCCCGGGTCTTTCTGAACGGAAAAACATATTCATAAATTTGGTATGAAATGGTAGTCAGTAACTTCCGGTTGGATGCCATTAAAACCGTGTAATATTATAATATTTAGAACTGTTATAACTAACGGTACATTTTTTTTTTGTCTTGTAAAATCCAGTACAAATGTTTCTGCTCTTCAAAACCAAGCGTAACTTTATAAAGGTTGCAAGATTCCAGTTCCTGTTTTTCTCCCCCTCCCCCCTCCCCAAGTGACGTGTATTGTAAACCTGCAGCTTGCTTTGCAGCCACAGTGTTAATTTTTGCACTGCATGACGATATTTAATATTTTCATTATATTTTAACATTTAGTAAAAAAAAAAAAGACATGGTCCCTTTTTGAAATGCACGCTCCCTCAATGATGCATGGGACGCTTGTCCGTTAAGGAAAGTCACACTTGTCTCGTCACATTTAGCTGGGTGTCACTCTGGCACATGCTTTTAATCAACTAACAGGGCAAAACATTGGAGTGTCGTTGTTTTTTTTTTGTTACTACAATGACAGTTTTGGTAAAAAAAAAGAGACCTTCCGGACGGAAAAATTCAAATAAGAAGATGCCCAGTTGTTGACAGATTTCTCTGAACGACGCAAGTTTGGCTGTCCTATGTTTTGCTTAAATTTTGTGCTTGTTTTCATGTAGATATTCATCGCCAAGCCCTAGTGTATATCAGTGGAAAGTTAATCATACTTCTACAGGACCAAAGCTTGTTGCCTGCGATAAGCAGATAAATATAACGTGGTGAGTATCAAGCGAGTTGTTACTGCAACAGCCACTAAATTACCCTGCTCATATTGGGTCAACATTCGAACACTCTTGCAGGATTTAAGCACACTTCATATAAATCAAATTTATAACCCTTGTGCGTAGGCAGGATGACAACAACTCGACCTTGTTTCCAGTACACGTGTTCTGCCACTTTTGAAAGTTTTCAAATGATATTCCCAGAATTTCCTTCATCTTCACACCACTGTTATTTCAAATCGCATTATACAAATTTCCTAAACCGGAAAATATCACAGTAATTTTCTACCAATTTGATGTTTGGCAATATGTTCAAATAAATTGACACAGATTGAGAGATTATACCAAATTAATCATAACTTAGGTACCAGTCTATTTTAAGTACTTCCATTCGCAAGATCATCGAATTAATAAGCCATGCAAACAATACGTTCTCGCTGAAAAGCTAATTTCATGTAACAAAAACTGTTTAATTAAGCGGAGTAAAGAGTAGGGTTTCTACTTTACGCGTTGTGTAGTGTCTTAGGCACGTTTTTGTATTTTACTGCGAAAAATACTGTAGTATAAAACCCTCTAGCCGATATGGGCTTTGTAATATGAAAACACACTGAAAATGACGGCCAATGCTATGCTTAAAAATGAAAGATCTGACTATTTTTCAGTTGAAATTGCTCGTGTACTGAAAAATTAAAATATACAAGCTAAATTTACTGTCCTGAATGAGTGGTGGACAGGAATCACGTGCTTGTCACATTCGCTGATATTTGCTGATGGATTTCCAAAAAGGTTGTTTTGATACTCTTTATTCATGCTAATGACAGAAGACTACTGCACGAACGCCATTTAACATAAATACTGAAATATAAATATATTAAAATATATTTTCTAAAGGATTACCATTTTCTCTCCAATCCCACTGTGAGGGGTTGCTTACCAACAAACTCAGAAATGCTTTCATTGTATTAGTGTTTGGAGAATTTAACGTTTTCCATTCAAATACCTTTGCTATCTTCCGACCAATCAATGACCTCCATTCACTAGAAAGAGAAAGTCCTTTTCAGAAAAAAAGGAAGAATGTTTTCTTGAATGCTGTTAAGTAAAGGTGACGATCTCTGCAGGGAAATAAAGTGGATATTGTCCGAAACGGGGTGTTATCTGTAAGGGCCAACCATCGGGATTCAATTGAAGTACATTCTTAAGACCTATACGCCACAAGGCCCAAGTAATAGCATACTTAACCAAAGTATTCACAACACTACAAAAGACACTCAGAAACATGTTACGCTTAGTAAGACATTTTTATCAATTTGAACTGCAAAGTGTATTGTTCAAAGAATGGATATGATAAAATATGTACATTCTTGTCAGTAGATTGTCATGGTCTGTAAATGGTACAGTTTCAGTTTAGGGGCCAACTCAATTTTGCAGCCACATCACCTACACATATTCTTCAATTTTACACATTAGTAATTCATTGTCAAACTGAGCCATTAAGGCCATTTTTACAAGTACATCAGACTTTGAAAAGGTTGAATTTTACAGATGTTGCCGACAAACCGCATAATTTACATGAAATCTTATCATTAACCTAAATTTCTTCACAGTTTGCACACTACCATTTATCACAAGAACCACTCATGTGTAAATTAAAAAGAATCAGGCTTTGTCTCAAAGCTGTGATACTATTTTTAGAATATAATCATTGCTGCTGTGCATCTGTATATGACAAAAACATAAACAGGGATGGTAGACTAATCTGCCAAATTTTAGAGTCACAACCATTATATGGAAACAGGATATAAGTAGTCTATATAACATATATTGGAATTCTATTTATATATTTTATACCAATGAAAGTTTCAAGATGTGTGCCTAGTTAATGGCATTCATGAAAAAGACTATGCCTTATTTGAATATACAAGACTTCGAAACGCTGCCAGTTGTTTACCTACTTTGCGTTTCATGTCAGCAATACTGCCTGCTAGAACTAGTGCTGTTACTACTGCAGCTACTACTGCTTCTACTCCTTAAGCAGTAAATATGCTTCATTCAATTACACAAACCAATGCAATTTCTCTTTCAACAGTCTACAAGCTTTTTTTAACACTTGACAAGCTTTTGGCTCGCAAGGGTTATATGAATTTGTGCGAACAAAATTCGTCCTTTTCTTCTTCTTGACAGTTTTTCCGATTTTTTGGGTCATCTTCTTCTCCGACACTATGGGCCCTACGACCATGAAACTTGGGACTTTTGAAGACTTATGAAGAGCTTGATCTAAAAACATGTGCATGTCACGCATGTCGACAGCACAGAATACACATTTGCTCAGTGAGCTTTGTGCGAGCTCTTACTGCGTAAATAGATAACAATGCGTATGCCTGATGAATCAATAAAACTTTAAGTCAACAATAACCAAACACTACTCGGCTTATAAGACGTATTTAAGTTGTGTTGTTTGCAATATATTATTCAAGAAATAACCCATTGAAGGAAGTATTTTTGCGTTTTAATTTTTGTAAAGTGTTAAATATTTCGCTAGCGGAATGAGCTTCTAGTTTGTAACTGGTTCTGCTTGCGATCGGGTTTCTTTTCAAAAATTTTGGCTCAGCTCTAGAGTTATGTATACTGACGAACAAAAGGAAGTCTACAAATATTTATTTTTTTTGCATCTCCACTTCTGTTACTCTATTATATTTCCAACGAAATGTAATTGTGTCAAGATCTTACAAATGTGAAAAACTGAAAACCGCATTGTCTTTAAATTTCGAGATAATGTCGCTTGTAGACAAAAAAAGCTCTGATTTAACCGTTCATTAAATACAGTCACCTAAGCAATGTATCAATATGGTGTCAGTTTCGCTTGCGTTACTAACGGCTTGAACTCTGCATTAAGAAAATGAGGCGATTGATTCTCCACTGTGGGTAATGCTGCAACTCCTCGATTAACGCTTATCGAAGTCTGCATGATTTCTTGGAGGATGGTTTCTTTCGCGTATACTTTGGTCGAGAAGATCCAGTGGATTCATATCAGGAGAATATGGTGGCCATGGCAACAGGTTGGCGTTATATACTGCCAGATACTGAAAAGTGTCCCTAGCAACATGTGATCGCGCGTTATCTTACATAAAAATTGAATTATTGTTTTTGCTGGAGAAAGAGCACCATCTGTCCAGTAAGTACGGGTCCTGATACCGATTGTGGTCTATTTACCATCAGTGATCAAGAGCTGCCGAACTTCATTGCACCCCAAACCATGACCGAGTCGCTGCCAGATCTGTCAATTTGGGAAACGTGGTATGGAACGTATCGTTCTCTGATTCCTGAAAACGTATATCGGTGAAAACCGAACAGAGATTCATCCGAAAACATTACTTGCAACCAGTTGCGATGGGGCCACGGTGCCCAGTGCCTTTGTAGCCAGCGTTTTCGTGCGCATAGCACCATTTCGCGATGTGGTCTACGTCCGCGTATTTGGCCACCGTCAGTCAACTTCTCCGATAATTGTTCGTGCCTGATTACCGCCGTTTCAGCTGCCGTTTGAAATCTGTTGCGCAAGTGCGTAAGTCCTATATGCCGAGCTCGTACAACAGTAGTTACTCGTAACATTCCGCTTCGTCTCCAATCTGTCGTGCTTCCTTTTTCTTTGTATTGCTGTTGCAGCGCGGATGCATACAGATCAGTTGGCAATCCTGTTCACAGAACCTCGGCACTTCTAGCATGCCAATAATCTGTTGATTGTCATTTTCTGCAAGTCGTGGTATGCTTACGTCGTACAAAAAACTTTAATTGAGACATCATTCCGATTTTTCAAGAACGTTGAGTATATGATGAAAAATGCAGTACTGATTGCACAATACATAACAGAACCAATTTGATCACAGTACACAAGCAAAATATACCAATGTTTGCAATGCCTCATAAAGGTGTTAATTGAATTTAAAGCTCAAAATTGGAAGACAATCTTATGTGCGACATTTTAGAATTCAGGTATTTTTATTTTACAAGATATCGAGAAAAATTATATACTTTACAACGTATACTTTATTAATATATTTTATTAAGCACCCTAATATGACACTGAATATCTGCTAACCATCGAATATATGTTATAATGGTCAGGTGCTCGGCATATTCTTCTCATTGGATGTCTTTGTTGTTTTTTTACATTTCTGACGTGTTATTTAATATAATTAAAAACTGAGTGTTCTTTATTTCTCATAATGCGTGCTAGAAATATGGTCTATGTGTCTCGGAGATTTTGTCTTATTGCGATGATCGATAGAGGCTACATTTTGCATTTGCTGGCATACCTGCTATGTACTGCAGAAACATCGATTTGGACCAGTGTGCTTGTGTTTGATTCATTTTCAAAGTTCAACCCAAAGGTTGAACTGACTCTTTTTATGTTTTATTGCAAAAGGATGAAGTGTGTTTGGTTATTCAGTGGCTAGTGTTTTTATAATGCGGGAATTTGGATTATTTACAAGTTAAAATAGTATCGAGTCAGGATTTGTTCATTGTCAGTATCCGCTCAGTACTAGGTTGCTCTCGAATGACACATGTGTAACACCGATTTGTACTTAGCTCCTACTTAGTTAGGTTGTATTTTTGCTGCACTCTTATTCTTTACTTGTTTTATTTTTCTCATAAGCCAAATATTCTTAAAATACTCGGTTTCGAGGATGTTGTTGTTATCTTTCACCGTTTATAATTTTCAAACTTATGCATTTATTTAAAGGTATAACGAGTATTTGTACTTAGGAATCCTATCAGTTAGTATCCACAGCGTCGTTGAAGTCAAGTTACGTTTGCTTTGTGTCTATCCGACATATCATTTCTTGAATCCAGGACAAGGCTTGGCACTAAAGCAGTATGTTTGACAATTTTGTTCTGATTGTGTTGTGGTCGTATTGTGGTGTACGGTGTTATGACTGGAAACAATTTTAACTACTCTATTTACCAGCCAAGTGTTTGTCTTCTAGACGTTTTCTCTGTACATGAGAATGACCTTATAACGGACTGTTAGCTGCTAATAAATTGACGAATCCTGGTTATTGCTGGTGTTTCACGCCGGCACAGCCTCCGAAACGATTTTATTATGTAGTTGCTAGGACTTATCTATTGTCGGTTGAGGGTTTAGCTCGCCGATAAATACGAATTTACAAATCTGAAAGCATCGGTACACAAATCGATGACCATTATACCATCAAATTATCCAAGCATTATATAAATATGCGTGAAATGTCTCCATATTATTTTCCAATGAAATACATAGATGGAATATACAGCCACAGAATACACAGTGCTGCAGTCAGTGTGGCTTGTCAAAGTCCGTGTTGGCCCTGACATTAACACATGCATGGTTTCTTTCACAAATACTTACATAAGTATTATAAAGTACTTGAAATAAAAGAAAATTTATAGTTTATGGGTTAATTTTATTTAAAATAGTTTGCAGAACGGTAACAGCTTTACAATGTTCAAAGTAGACAAGCTCAAAGCAATGCAATTTACCTATGAAATTGTCCTTGCATGATTGTACATTGTCCTCATCACAACACAGAATAGCATTTAGTATCAACACGTTTTCAAACCGCATGCCGTTTGGTATATTTAGTGTTTCCCTTGCGTTGTTTATCGAAAATGTAAACAGGTACTATATATTAAGAAACTTTCAGTGAAAAAATTCAATAATTTATGATGTTGGTTTTTTACTCCTTGAGTGACGGATTTACTCAATGTAATAGAGTTAACTACATGTTTGAGCACCTAAGTCAAATTTATAATTATGTATGTAAGCATTAAAGTAATCCGTTTATGCTTTCTTACCACAGGAATGAGAAAACGTTTGAAAACGCTGCGCTGACAATTTATCGCCAGAGGAATGTTTTCGACAGATGGCGTCGTAAAAGCTCAGCCAAAACGGACACAAAAGACACTTCCGGTTCCCCTGCCTACAGTCAAGTAGCGACATCTGCCACAGCCATGACCCATGGCAATGGCTCTGACCTTGACCTTAGGGACGAGAGGATGACACCACAGAAATCGCCGAAGGGCAAGGTCATTCGACGAATCAAAGCACCAGCCCCGTTCAAAGATTTCGAGATGGAATTTGATGAAATGGATGCTGTTATGGAGGACAATAACTCAAACACATCTGACCACAAAGAAACAATAACAGCTGATAGCGCCGTTCAAACAGGAAGTGAGCTATTACAGGAATTGCTGACCGGCTTGCGCAAACGAAAAACAAGTTCATCTGCTGATAAATCCGAATTTAGCCATTATGAAAAGAATTCAAACCACTCTAGATCAACATCCACCTCCACACCGTCTGGTAGTAATCCTAGCGATCAGTGCTTATCGATTAAAAACAATTATTATCGGAATAATGGGCGCAGCCAAAGCAATGAATCAGCTGAATCTAAGCAAGCATTTGCACAAAAATACTGTCATTCTCCACAACACGACGACAATTCTCCTTTACTTTCTCCGAATCGAGACGTATTTGAATACGCTAGCACGTCTGAAGAAACACTCAGCGAATTAGCTGAACCAATGCATGATCTGGACACACTTCTTATGGATGTTGAACCTCATAAAGGTTCGTTATGTAGCTTAAAGGATTCCACTGGAAACTTGTTTTCTGATTCAACTGCATCTAAAACATCGGATAAAACAGTAAAGCAATCAAAACAACGTTCTAAAGGTACCAGACCCTCATCATCTGGTGTAACTGATAATAAGTGTGAGAAAGTGTCGCACTTACCCCCGCAGTCTCGTAACAGTTCAGAAAGCGCTTTAACAGTATGCTCATCCAAGCAAAGCACTAGTCAGCGCTTGCCGTTGAATGGCTCATCAGGGTATCGTACACATTCCCCACTCACCGCAGGTCCTCCCACAGCTCAAAATGTTGTTATTCCACGGATCCGGGTGGAGCAGGCCTCGAGAAGCTCGAGTGACGTCAGCGCCGATAGCGGTAGGCCGAGCGACTGTGCTTTTGATTCGCGGCGGACCAGTCTACTAAGCGGCCGCGCTGAAAGAACCAGTGCCGAGATATCCTCCATCGAGGATCTGAGCCTTTGTGTCTCGGATTTATCGGGTACAGAGGCCTCTGTGTTTCATTCACCTGATTCGAAGCAAAAAGAAGCAGATAGTGTGACCGAATTCAGGGAATATCTTCGCACAAAGGGACTAAAACTGGACTTAAATTCAGTGCAATCAAGCCAGGTGTGAAACGAAGACCGTATGTTGTCACTGCTCATACTGATTGTCAAGCAATAAACACACGGAAAAATCGCGTAGTCTTCAGGACCTAGAAGCTTTGAAAAAATACTGAAAATTCCAGTTCGCCACAATGTATTCCCGAAAACCTGGGTTTGAGCATATTTTTTTAAAATTTCTTTGCAAATTCTCCAAAACACACTTTAAATAAAACCTTATCAGGTGCGGATTCAAGGGGTGGGACAGAAAAATTTTAGCTATACAGGGTTGAGATTTCGCGGTCGCCCGCTCGCCCGTGGCGACCAACTTTTGGCGCGGGCGATCAACTTTTTCGAGTCGGTCGCCCGAATGGCGATTAACTTTTTTCATGAGAATTTTCAGCTAAATACTGTTGATTATTTTAAACACCATTTTGTTGTTGCTGTTTTTTTCATTTGAGGCGGGCTAGACAAATTTTGCAAAAATTGCGTCGGGCGACTAACTTTTGTGCCGGGAGACTAACTTTTTAAAATCCATCTGAGTGAGTGTTGCGCTGGTTGCGAGGGCAGCGTATCACAAACTAGCCGTTTCAGTCGTTTCTGTAACGAACCGAGTATCGCGAAGACTGTAAACATTTGGTATTTTGTCACTTAGTAGATCACGGCAAGAAAATTTTACGAAATCTCAGCCCTGCTGTATAATCATCAGCAACACACCTTTCCCTCGACATTACTGGTGCCCTGCTCTCTCTATTGACGCCGGACCTAATTGTTATCCACGCTGAGATTAAGCAAACAATTTCAACCATTGACGAAGTGTTGAAAAGGTTGAAAGTTAGAGTGTTCCTGCAGAACATAGAAGCACAGCAGCGGCGGCGAGAAAACGTTGTTTCCGCTATTGTGTCATTTTATTGAAAAGTATGAACTTGTGGTTTAGTTACTGGGTCTTCAGTAGTGTATTTTTCTTTATTTTGCATTTCACCAAAGAAGTCAGTCAAGATTCAGTTTAACTAAATCTTAGAAGTGGAAGCAAAACAAGAGATGTTTCTTTTTAAACGATTCATGTCATCTTTACAGAAAATACATAGATTTTGTTCTTGAGCCAGTTTAAGACATATACAGATTAATAATTTGATATGTTATCAACCAGGGATTGAAGGGGTGGTTGATGGGAATTTCACTGATGTGGACGTTGGATTAGGTGGAAATTGCTTAAACTTGCTCTGTAATTACCCTCGTTTCAATAGCAAACACTTTTCTAGTCAGTATCAAAAGGCCAGATGCAAAGTGTGGTTTATGATAGCATTTGCCTTGTCACAAGGACCATAAATAAGGCTTGATTGGGGTGGGCACTAAAGGTAGCTGTCGCTTATGTAGCTTCTCGGACGAGAAATCCAATTGATCCCTGTCATCGGGTCTGTCCGTATCGAAAGCAGGCTATAAACCCTATTCCAGGATAACAGTTTGCTTAGTGCTGGCGTTTTAATATGCTCAATCGCAAACCACACGTTGAAGTGTAGGTGTGTATGTAAGGCTGGGGGTGAATATCCGTATCCATCAAGGGGCGGATTCAGGAACAAAGCTTGATTTTGGGAACAGATTGGTAAAAACCACATGATCGTAAAGGAAAATTCAGGTAAACAGCAGGCTTTGGACCCCTTTAGCCCTCCTTCTGGACCCCTTCCACTCCCCTCCCCACACCTGTAATCCGTAGACAGACCCATTATGCATTAAAGGAACAAAGCATTGTTTGCATGTTTTTGCAACAGTGTATCGCAACTGAGTGTACAAAAACTGAGAAGACTTTGTAAGGGTGCATTGTTGATGGTAAGGCAGACATGTATGTTTACGTTGGATTGTTCTGTTGCACGAAATGTTGTGAAGGAGTGATAATAACCACTTTGGAATTTCTTTCGAAAAGGGCTGTTTACAAGAAAAGAGTGGGTCGGTGGTACGAAGTAGTCACGGCGCATGTGGTGTGCATATCGGGAAAGTAGTAGTACCTTGGACTAAAAAGGAGAATTACGTACAAAGTGCTTGTCAGGTTAATTGTTCCTTTTTTTTAAATTTCACATAAAACAGCTTAAATGTGAGTAGAATTTGATGTTTTGAAAATTCAACAGGGGTTACGTGAAATTCGTGATCAGTCATCTCCCGTGTGCCAGGGCATTTCTCATCTCCCGTGTGCCAGGACATTTCTCATCTCTCGTGTGCCAGGAGGAGTCCTTTCACCACTCAGTTCTCAGAGCTCTCATTCCTACGTTTCGGAATGTGAATACTTTTGCAAGTATTCGGAAAGAATATTCTTCCCTTTGTTTTAGTAAGATCCCGTCGGAATCGCAATTTGTTTGCCTGATTTCAACGGTCAAGATCAAATTGAGGTCAACCGATATTTTCCCTTCCAAACTGTTTCCAGAAAACTCGTACTTGACTGTTTGTTGTAGGAGCTTCAGATGTGGTATACAGCAAAACTTTATTACTTTAACCATGGTCAAAGTGAGGTCAAAATAATTACCAAACGGCGATTTATCACAAAAAGGCATGGAATCTGTGTAGGACTTAAATCCATGCTCAACACATACACAGTTAAAGTAAGAGATAGTTCAAACATCGTGACCGGAACTGACCTTGAAGCTCCTATGACACACAGTCTGGCAGAAACTTCCTGGAAATTATTTTGAAATCAAAAGTAGCGGTTGTCCTTTATCTTGGAACCACCCTGAGACCCAGAAAATATTCTAAGGTCGATTCAACATGGGTGTGAGGTTGCGAAGTCGATCCGACCAAACCAGAACATTAACTCAACATTCACCTTTGGTGGTGATTAGTCGCGACGGCAAATCAAGCTCTAATTAACGTCTTTGACATAACGTTGAATAGGCGTTGGGTAAGCAAACGTTGTTTAGACGTTGTTTTTGGTCGCAAGCAAAACGCAACTTCCTCCCATGTATGATTAACGTCTCTGGTGCAACGTTGAATGGATGTTGGAAAATCGACGTTGTATGGATGTTGGACTCACAACCAATAAAAAAAACAACCTAGTTATGTTATCGCTGTCCGGAAACGGTAGCCAAGAAAGGTCACTTTGATAATGGACCGAAACGCGGGCGTAAAATATGGTCATTTCAAGAGCGCACAAGTTTTTTACCACCTACTTTTGAAAAAAATCATGAAAATGTGCTTCATACGTATCCTGTGCGAGCAGATGGCCTGAGAATGAAGGTTCTGTGACGGGGGAGGGGGTGGGGGGGGGGGCAACTACACATTGTCGCTGGTTTGACTAGTATTTTCACAACGTCTATACAACGCCGCTTTCCCGATGTCTACACAGCGTCGGGATATAGACGTTATGTCGACTTCCATCTGCAACCTTTACACCACGTTGATTAGACATCGCATAATTGATGTCTATCCGACGTCGGAATGCAAACATCTATTCAACGTTGACCCAACGGCGCAAGATTTACTATTGATAGATCAAGTCTTAGTTCATTTTAGCCCGATTGTATCGCAAGCGGAAAATTTCCAAGGTCATAGGTCACGTCTGTTGCATCGCTTGAAAATGGTTAGAACTACGGCGAATGCTTCCCGGTCATTAATTTCAAATGTTGACCAGAACTTGTACAGCAGTTAAAAATGGGAATTCAGGTAATTATGTTAAGTAATTGAAGTCAAGGCTAGTACCTAATTGTTACTCATAGGCTTAAGATGAGCGTATCAACAAAATGAACTGGCGAAAAATTGCAACGCCAGTCAACATGCTGTTCAGACGCATAGTATCCGTATTTCAATGACATCACCATCAGTCATGTGAAAACCATTCAAATTTGGCCTAATTGACGTTGAATATGTTCATAAATTGTACTTTTGATGAGAGTCATTGAAAGTTTGTTGTCGGCACGCCCTTTATCAAGGAGGTCCTGATATTGTGTTTTGTGTTCTTTGAACCCTGCTGTTTTAGTACATATTATCTGGTCTAAAACCACTCTGGTTTAAAATCACTCTTGTCTAAAACCACTGACTCTTCTGCGAGCCGTGCCAATGAACGCAGTATTTTTTTAACTGTAATTACAAAATAATGGTTCAGCTATAACTATCCTAAAATATGGGGAAGTATATGGATATTTTAGGCAAAAAGTCAGCTTGGTAGTTTAGTGTAATGTTTTCGCTAGACTTGTAGTACTAGTCTGGACGTGTTGTGTACTCGTTCTGTTCACTATGCAAATATTTGATTAAAAGAGATTAAAAGGTCTTTTAGAAGTTGCACCATTGAAATCGAACGTGATCTAAAGTTCAAAGTAACGTTGAAATGCCAGACACAGGTAGGCAAATAATTCGGCCTGAAACCGAAATCGCTGCTGGGGTTAAGCCTCGTGTTAGCGCTGGAGTTAACTCTAAAGTCAGAAATAATAATAATAACAATAATAATAATAATACTTGCAAAAAGAAATGCAAATAGAAAAGTTTCGTTTTCGTGCAACAAGTTGATTCCCACTAATAAATTTCGCTTTAGTAAACAATATCGTCTGAAATGAAAGCACCATTTGTTACATTTAAAAACGCTGAACATTTAAAAAATTTGCTATAATTCTTGTTAGGAATTGTGTAGCTAGTGGCTTTGTTATAAGAGTATTTGTTTTTTTCTGTCCGTTTTAAGAGCTGATGGAACACTGGTAAATGAAGTTTTTGTATTGATGCAAGGGGTGCGTTTTCTATGTTTGCTTAGTGGTACAGTATGAAGGGCTTGGTATCTGTTTTAGGTGAAGAGTTTCTCAACGTGACAGTATGCAGAGTGTCATAATTGACTGCTATATATGTGCTTTCATACCTTGATTTGTAAGACATAGCAATAAAGTTCGCATTTACATGAATCTGTATGTGTTTCTTTTGTTGTAATCCTCATAAGGCCTAAGACAACGCCTTCTCTAACTGACCTTTTTGAGTTGAGGAAAACACACCACAGATGTGCAATTGTTAAAAAGATACATGTTTAACAAGGTACAAATTTACTTATTTTAAAGGAAAATGCGGGTATCTCACCTACAATTGACATTTCCTTTATACTTTCACAGTTCAATGCTTTGAGGGTATACATTCAAAAATTGAAAAGAAAAAAGGGGGTCACCGATGTTATAAGAGAAATAAAGACGTTGAAAGGTCGCGTACTTTTACTATGGAAACCATTGGGAAAACCAAGAAATTTCAATCAAGTTTTACTATTTCAAGTTTTACTATGGAAACCATTGGGAAAACCAAGAAATTTCAATCAAAATGCAAAATTCAGACATAATCACTATTGACAATTGCCTCATTTTTTTCCTGTTTGAAAAATACGTCATACGAAATGTTTTAAGCAAACAAAAAATATATGTCACCGTGTCACTAAGAGAATTACACAATCTTTTTGACAAAATCCCATTGACTCAATGGATAAATTGTGAAAACAGTGCAATATGATTTTAATGGACAATATATAAACACAGGTTCTTCTAGGAACAAAACATCAATACAGGCCAATTCTGGACACGACCCTATTTGTCTTTGAAAAAGAATTTTTTCGATCTAGACGGATTTATTAGTTAGTTATACTGTGTAAACATGGATTCAATCTCAACGATATTCCATGTAACGCGCATTTCGGTCGCTAGATGGCGCACAGATACCCGCAATTCCCTTTAAATCTGTGTGATCGGCAGAAAACTACATTTCATCTGGTTCTGTTTATGCCAAATATATCAATGCACATGGAATGCAATTTTCGCATTTGTACAATATTTAATGGCATTTCTAAATAAATACCCATTTCTCAAGCTCATTAAAGGCAGCGATGATTCAGCCAAACTTCCATATTTAATAATTAATGTGGGGGGACTCCCCACCCTTCCCACATGCATATGCCCGGGGGCATACCCCATCCCTCTGACATGCACATGTCTAGGGACATATCCCATCCTCCAACATACACACGCCCAGGGGTATACCTCACCGCTCCCACATGCACATGCCCGGGGGTATACCCCACCCCTCCCACATGCACATGCCCAGGGGTATACCCCACCCCTCCCACTGCACATGCCCAGGAGTATACCCCACCTCTCCCACATGCACATGCCCGGGGGCATACCCCATCCCTCTCACATGCACATGCATAGGGGGGTATACTCCACCCCTCCCACATGCACATGCCCAGGGGTATACCCCACCCCTCCCACTGCACATACCCAGGAGTATACCCCACCTCTCCCACATGCACATGCCCGGGGGCATACCCCATCCCTCTCTCATGCATATGCATAGGGGGTATACTCAACCCCTCCCACATGCGCATGCCAGGGGGTATACCCCACCCCCTCCCCACATGCACATGCCGGGGGGGGGGTTAACCCACCCCTCCCACATGCACATGCCCTGGGGTATACCCTATCCTTTCTGCATGCATATGCCCAGGAGTATACCCCCACCCCTATCACATATACATGCCCAAGGGTATACCTCAACGCTTTGACATACACATGCCCGGGGATTAAGCCCGTCCCCTACATACACATGCCCCGGGGCATAACCCACCCGTCCCACATACACATGCCCAGGGGTATACACCACCCTACCACATACATGAGCCCGGGGGTATACCCTACCCCTTCCACATACATATGCCCAGGGATATACCTCAACGCTCTCATATACACATGCCCGGCCGGGGATATAGCCCATCCCCTACAGGCACATACACATGCCCAAGTGTGCTTTCAAAAGGATAAGCCGTGTCTCATATATAGCAATGATCGGTCAAGTATCCTAAAGCCCACAGTAAGGACTGAAGTACATCAGATCAGACAGCAATAAAAGTCACAGATAACAGTAACTTTAAATTAGACCGAGTTCTCCTAGAGAGCGGAATGATCCACTAACAGAAACAACTAAGAAAAGATTTGTATTAAATTATAACCGGGAAAGTCAAAGTCAACCGTTTCTTTGTCGTCGGTTTGGCCTATCTCTAACATTTTCAAGACAACGGTCACCTTCCGACCTTTAACCTTGACTGTGACTGAGAAGGTCAAGGTCATCGAAGTACTTCTTACGTAACTTTGTTTAGGGCCAAAGGGTCGAAAATGAGCTCAAATCGATGTATCACTAGTCGTTTTCGAGATAATGCTCAACTTTTGCTTTTTGACTTTGACAGAGACCGAAAAGATCAAGGTCACCGAAGAACCTCTTATAAAACGTCACTTAATCACAAAGGATCTGAAATCGCTCTGTCGCCAGCCGTTTTCGAGATTATAGTCAACTCCCGGTTTTTGACCGTGACCGAGAAGGTCAAGGTGACCGAAGTACCTCTTAAGTGACGATGTTTAGGTCCGAAGGATCGAAAAGCTAAAAATTACTCTATCAATAGTCTTATGCAACGCCGTATAGGCAGAACTGGTCAAAAATTCAAGAATTCAAAATCGCTCTATCTCTAGTCGTTTTTTAGATAAGTTGGCCTATCGTTAACGGAACACGAGTTCACGTGACCTTTGACCTTGACCCTCAAGATCAAGATTCCGTATGCAAGCTTACCCCCTACTGAACACGTTTATATATTTAAACTGGGGTTTTTGCGTTTTTATGGCTACTTTTGTGATTTCTAGGCGTTTTGACAAATAATTTGACCTCACTTTGACAAAAGTCAAGGTAAAAAATATTTGCGATTTCACCCAGACCTTGTGATCGTCTTAAGTGTACGAAATATGAAGCTCCGCTGACTCAAACGCCAGGAGGAGTTTTCTGGAAACCATTTTGTAGAACAAATAAAAACTAGAACCTAATTTCGCTAACGAAATTTTAAACACATGACAAAAATTAAAACGCAAAAATACTTCCTTCAATGGGTTATTTCTTGTATAATATATTGCAAACGGGTCTAGGACAATTCCCCCCCCCAGACAACTCCCCCCAGACAACCCCCCCCCCAGCCCGACAATTCCCCCGAACAATTCCCCCCGTGGGACAATTCCCCCCGAGGACTATTCCCCCCCCCCCCCCACTTCATTTTTATATTATATTTTACTTTGAATGCCAAAGTCTTTATTTTTAAAATACCTTAAAATCAAAAATGCAAAATTTTTCTATCTGGAACGAAAGTTTTTTCTGCCATTTAAAACCTAAATTTGTGGGCAATTCCACGCAGATAGTCAACAGTATGTCGGTTTTCGAAGTCGCGGACTGTTTGACGAATGCGTTGCGAGGAGTCGCGTACCAGCGACGTGGTGGCTCGGGCAAGCGGCCACCCATAATTTGACCAGATGCACCGCGAACATTACGGCGGATCCGACCGATGTAACATGTAAAAAACCCGTTTTTTGCTGGCACTGAGGTGGCCAACTTAAAGTTCATTGGTTTAGATAAGGCATGTAAATTGGAATTGCGACAATGTTGAAATGTTGAAATGAAAGGACAATTATCATCTCCAGTTAGAAGATAAAAGGGCAACAATTTGTAAAAAAAAAAAAAAAAAAAAAAAAAAGAGAGAGAGAGAGAGAGAGAGAGAAATAGAGAGAGATACAAAGAAAAGAAAAAATAAGAAAAATAAAAATGAATGGGGGGGGATAGTCCTCCGGGGGAATTGTCCTACGGGGGGAATTGTTCGGGGGGAATGGTCGGGGGGGAATTGACTGGGGGGAATTGTTGTATTGACTGATCAGACATACGCCGTGTTATCTATTTACGCAGTGAGAGCTCGCACAAAGCTGAGCAACTGGGTGTTCTGTGCTGTGCGTTAAATACTAAGCGTTTACTTGCATAAAAACAATAAACTCTTTTCACATGGCGTTTTAAACAAGAAAACGAAATAGAAGGCGAAAATAAAAAGTGTCATGCACACGTTCATATGAAGTTCTACCTATTTCCCAAGTTTCGTGGTCCTAGGGCCCGTACGTAGTGCCAGTGAAAGAGATGACACAGGAACTCCGACCACTGTCAAGAAAAAAAGATACCAACGGCTGCTCGCACAAATTCATATAGCCCTTGCAAGCCAAAGGCTTGTCAAGTGTTAATAAACGAAAAAATAACTGCGCGTCGCTCCTATGCATGGTCTTTTGTGGAAGAAAGAAATGCAAACCCTCAAGACTTGTTGAAATGTGCAGTGTAGAAATTCTTTATTTTATGACAAATTTAAGAAATTACCAGTTTGGTTTTTAATTTTTAGAAAAATCGAAAATAACCTAAGGTCGCACGGCTCCAATATGTTGTCTTTCTGGCTTGACGATGTGATGATGATAATTAAATGGTTTTTTATGGTTTTTAAAAGTTTTTTTTTTTAGGTTTTATTTTGTGAATGGGCAGACTGAGAACAAAAGCGAATAATGAAACGGAATGCCCCGTACAGATGAGACCCACCCTGTAATGGCATTGTAAATCACCCTCCCATGGGGTGGCAAAGCCAATTTATAAACTCTCATTCAAGAATTATGAATAATATCTGCTTTCTTTACTTAGCTGAATATGATAACGATTTGCCATAATGATAACAACATGATACCGCAATTAGTTTATTGTAATCATAAGACTCACCACTGACAACTCTGTCATTATAGTTTTTATTTCCTAGGGTTTAAACTATAGCTGTAAAGAGGGGGGATGGTCAGGGGAAAAGGTGCATGTTTTCATATCCCCAGCCACAAACCCTTCTGCCATGTGTATGTAAGAGGGTTACTCGGCTGTAAAACTTGTTTAGTGATACAGTGATGTTTTGGGGGGATTATTCACCGCAAGGAGCCATATAATACGACATATAACTTTACCACATCAGTTGGCTTTTAACAAGTTGTTCGAAACTTGTAAAAAAATATTTGTCTAGTTACAATTGCAAGAAATTCATAGATAATTATTAAAAGAGGGATTTCAGTGTCATACGCAATCGGTAAGCTTTTCTTTTCACTCTTTATGGATATTTTGTAAACAGCGTGAAACAATCAAATCCTATGGTCAAGTTCATGAGTCCTCCCCAGGTTTGCTGCTTGTTTAAGTGTGTAAATTAAAGAAGCATTTGTTCTTTTATTATTTTTTTAGTATCATACCACAGCTGTGAAGACTTTCTGGTTATCCCTCCCCCGTTCCACTTCCTATATCGTCAGAGGAAGGAGGGCCTGGGGCAGGGGAGCTGAATAACGATGTCAGAGAAGTGTTGTTAAGGCAAAGTTCAGGCTGGGGAACGTCGGAGTATTCTTGAACCTTTTTATCCGGACCCTGATTGATAAAATCTAATATCAAATCTAATATCAAATCTAATATCAAATCTAATATACGTATTTATACCACCTTTACTTTTAATGAATTAACCAGTGTGATAGCTGCCCATATTAACAGCAACTTTTTCACACAAATATCTTAATATCATGAAATAAGTCGAGCAAACATTTCTCATTTGTTTCTTGCTCACGTGATTGAAAATACAATTCAAGCAATACAAACCTATGAAATGATTTTCTGTAAAGATACGGAACAATAGACATCTTGTTGTCGGTATCCCGTCATAACGCCTGACGACAAAACCACCCTCCCTCCCCTCCCCCATCCCCCATCCCCCCATGGCTGTCATGGAGGAGTGGCTTAAGTCTCTCAAGCAGACACCTAGTCTGGATTTCTGGAGTCGCACGACAAACAGTATTTATTAGGGTATCTTTAAGTTGTGGTTACGTTTTGGCCTGATTCGTCTTTGGTTTCATTGACATTGTTTATTTTGTGATAAAGGGTGTTTATAAACAATTGTTACCATATATTAGCAAACAATATAAGATTATTGATCGTAGAGCTGATTAGGAAAAGTTTATTTGATGTCAATCTCAGATCAATTGATTGACGTTTTTTGCGCCTTCATTTGTCAACGTTTCATCCCGCATTCTTTTTTTCTCTTTCACGGGGTGGAGGGGGGAGCTGTTTACTCAAAAATTTCCAGCCGCTTTATAAACTGCCTGATTTTTAGCTCATGAAATTTGACAGTTTGCCTGAAAATGTCTTTGATTACTTTGGATGAACAATCATATCGAAGTCTTCGTGAAAGTTTTGTCAGAGAGCTAGAAATAGGTCACAACGACTGATCTCTTAACTGCGCTATGTAATTCTTCGCTTTTTTCGTGATGATGTGATGAATAATCTTATTGAAGTCTTTGTGATAGTTCTCATTCTAATGTGATAAAAGAACGCTGTTTTGTTAATTATAGTATCCTGTCTTGTAAGTCGATTGCACTTTAAAAAGTTTTCTCAATGCGATTGGATTGCAATTATTTTATACCTGGTGGAGCGATTGCAATTTAAAGAAATAATTGCGCATATATGTTTGTATCCGACTGATATTTGCCCACATCTTTGTTTATTAACAATAAAAAAGTAAAATTCCCAGTACTATGTCTTAATCTTAATACAAATGGCATTACAAATAATACATTTTAATCTCAATACACCTTGAACATTTTATGCCGTATTATACCAAAATATTTACACATTTTATACAAAACTTCAGAAACATTGAAGCATTTTACAAGGCAGTGCTTTACCACTCGCGACCATTTAGTGAAAGAATTCATGAACATTGCTTCTAAAATCATATCCTAATCTAACCCTTTTCAGTGTTCAAACTTCACTTTATTCCAATCAAACTCATTTTAATATTCGAACATCATTTTAATGTAGTGTTTGTTCAAGCATAACAGACTTGAGTGGCAACGTGAATTGCCAAAACTCTTGCCTTGAAACGTCGACAACATCTTGTTGCTACTCCCAGAGCAGTTGCATTTCACGAATTCCTGCCCCCCCCCCCCCCCCCACAATTTGGTTCAAACTGAAGAGCCTGGCGAAGTGATATTTCTGACTCTAAATTTACATCATTTTCACAAATTATGATTACAAAGGTCGGACTGGTTTTTAGCGTATTTTCCCTTTAAAACTCCGCTTTTACAGCTATTTTGTGCAGTTCATTTTCGTCTTTGTAATAATATCCAGCAAGTGTATAGGATCACTTCTTCCTCTGTCAACAAGAGGTACGGGGAACCGTGGCATTGTCACTAAGCCGTACCGGTGTCACAATCAACCCACTGCGCTAAACCATCCGCTCTGCTTGTTACATCTGAGCATCGCTGACTATCTTCCTTTTCACAACAATTGAAATCATTCTGGATTTTACAGTCGTCGAAGGGGAATTAAGGGAAGTGGAGCATGTTCACTGGTGTGAAAACCGGCATCTGAGGTGAGCCCACAGTCGTTGCTGGCGTACCTAATGCAGGTGGCACAGGCGCGGGAACGGGTGTACCCACGGCAGGTGGCGCAGGCACGCGTACTCGATCGCCAATGTTGTACTTTTAAGCAAGGAATTTTTCCAAGTGACTGATTGGGGAGGGGCGGGGGAGACATATCCGTTTTTGTTTTAACAAAAACACTGGCCAGTCTAGTTTTTTGTGTCATTCTGTCTCGTCCCCATGAACAGTGACAGTTTGACCTTCTTTGATCACATCATAAATGTTTTCGAGGGGTCCATAATACAGTGTCAATTCCCCTGAATTGGCCTTTTTCCTGGTGATTTTTTGAACATCTCCGCGGAACCTCATATCATACTTTTTTTTACCAGCTTCTTTTCATAAATTTTCTTTAGCATTGATCTACTGTTTGCTTGGTCAGCTGTTCAGAAAATTGCTTTTTTTTAGTTCAGTGGTGAATTGTGCCTCCGTGTCTGCTTCCATCTTTGCATTTAAAGTTTGAATATGGAAAGGTCATTTTGAGGCACTTTTAGACCTCTTCTGGAAGATCCCATCACACCCGGAGCTTATAGGATTGCTTGCCAAAGTGTAATGTTGTGCCCAACCTGCTTCTTGTTCAATTGCAATCGAAAAACTGTCAAAACTGATTTGCAAATGCATCAAGCAACGCAATTAGGACATCAGTGGCTTTTTTGTGTTTTAAAATGTAGTCCAGATTGTAATGCAATGCTCAATTATTTCTGATTAAATTGCAATCGAAAGACAAAATTAATTGCAATTGCATCAAACCACGTAATTATAAAATTAGTGGCTCTTTCATGTGTCTAAAATGTATTCTAGAAATTTAAAAGGAATACGAAAGGAGTACAAACTGCTGTATTAAATGATAAAAAGAGAAGATCATGAAAGAAAACTTTCATAATAACTTCCATAGGATTATCCATCCAAAGTAATTAAAGACATTTTCAGACAAACTGTCAAATTTTATGAGCTAAAAATTCGGCAGTTTATAAAGCGACTGGAAACTTAAGTCAGTTTACAAAGTGCTTGAAATTTTCAGGCATTTTGTAAACTGTCTGATTTGACAGTTTGCTGTGAGATTTATATATATATCATATATATATATATATATATATATATATATATATATATATATATATATATATATATATATATATATATATATATATATAAATTTAGGTTAATTTCAGGGAAAACCATAATACTATAATTTCCGTAGCTAAACTGTTGTTTCCCTGAGTCAGGGACTATAGTTTCGCTAAATGAAAGTTCAATTCCAATTTGACCGTTTCGTGCAGGGAAACTTTTTAAATTTGACCAATTTAAATTCAGATTACGTTGTACAGCAAGCTGGATTTGCAAAATTAACAGACTGATTCCTAGAAAACTTTGCTTTTGGAACCCCACCCCGAGCCGTCAGAATCTGCATGTTGTTTTCATTGCGATTTTTTTATAATACCCAATAAGTTGTGCGGATCACATCGACCTCGATCTGCGAGAGGTATTGGATTGTAACGTTATCGCTAGGTTCCCCGAAAGTCATAACAATGCAACTGCGTTTGACCGCAGGTTCGGCTTGGTACCTTCTTTCTTCGTGGCACTCTATTGCATGCTGAAGCAAAATTGAACTTATACGGTTAAAATTGGAAATTATAATCGGTATATGCGAAGTTTCACCTTGATCTGATGGGCCTAAGTGATGCCTAAATAATGCCAAGACTGACCGCAGTTGGGAATTCGGCCTCACTGGTCGCTAGAGCTTTTGGAGTGGACAAATCCACAGTAGCACACCATAGAAACCGTTTAGAGGAAACTGGGTTCACAGCAAACCGCCCTCGACCAGGGAGACCGCGGGTTACTACCCCAGGGAAGACCAAAGACTGACTATGTCATATCTCCGAGGCCATTTGCTTCCGGCAACAATCACTGCCAGACAGACCCCTGGAACCCAAAACAACTGTGTCCGTAGCCAGACCATAAGAAACCGACTCCGTCGATACGATTTACGCGCACGCCGCCCCTATCGAGGATTGCTGTTGACCCACACACAAAGACGCACACGACCTCAATCGGGCAATGCATACCTCCACTGGACATTGAGGCAATGTAACAAACTCTTTTTTACCGATGAATGGCGTTTTTACTTGAACTATGCCGACAGAACAGCGATTCCTGCATTCAAGAAAGAGACCGATGGAGCAGTCAAAGTATGACTGTATGGGTAGGCATATCATTCGCTCACCACACTGAATTCCGTTTTGTCAACGGCATTCTTGACACTTAAAAGTATCGAGAACAAATTTTGGAGACATGGACTAATTCTGCAGCAGAACAAGGCGCGTCCTCATTCCACAGAGCTAGGCAGCTGTATCCGGGTCTTAAGCTGGCCGGATCTTTCGAAGATCGAACACGCGTGGGATATGCTTGAAAAAGACGTACTAGAGCGCAACAGCCCAACTAAGATGTGCCAGAGCTTAGACAAGCGCTTGCGGAGGACTAGAACTGCATTCCACTTCACAAAATACGGAATTTGATGAGATCGATGAGACGCTGATTAATTGCAGTAAGGGACGCTCGTGGAAGACACACTCAATATTAAGAGCGTAATTAAACGTTACAAAGTTGATTTTGTTTTAGAAACAGAAAGCTTAACATTTCAGCTTAACGTAACACTTTGCAGGTTTTAAAGTTGCGTTTTTAAATTTGTTGAGGAATAACCAATATATCAGCATGTCATCTTCCCAGGTAATACACCTGTATCATGTCGCACCGAAGTCACGATAAACAGGAAATATAAAACTGTGTTATTGCAAGAATGAATATAGAATAACATTACTACCAGGTTTCAATTTCCTAAGGAATGAATTCAGTTTTGCAGCTTATCTCTTTAAATCTCCATTCGAGAAACTGTACTGGATTTGGGCCAAATTATTACAACAGCAGCAAAAGAAATAAAGTACTAATTGACAGCTTTAAGACCAGAATTCGCCTGTAAGATGTCCATGTTTTTAAAATGCTAGCATTTAGAGAGTTATTCAACTTATTTTTATTTGTATAAAATAACGCATATTTTTTTTTTAAAATAAACTGACGCCCTTGAAAATAACTGCTTGAAATACTACGCCTTCAAAATATTTTTGGTGAGCTTTTTCCCAGAAATAGATTCTGCCATCTTTTTGTGCAATGATAACGACATTGAACTTTTTCATTTATTTATTTATTTATTTGGGAAGGGTGGGGGGGGGGGGGCAACATAGCGATTTCACCAACTAATATAAGACAAGTGTAAATGTCACTTTGACAGCTTAATCCCACGTTCAACGCCTCTTTAACCGGTTAAAAGAATTCTATCATAATAAAGGAAAAAGGCTTGTCAGATCAGATCGCGTGCAACAGTTATTCTGTGTAAC